>JAMPIV010014111.1:125000-127500 GCA_024509875.1 Oreohelix idahoensis
GTATGTATGTATGTATGTATGTATGTATGTATGTATGTATGTATGTATGTATGTATGTATGTATGTATGTATGTATGTATGTATGTATGTATGTATGTATGTATGTATGTATGTATGTATGTATGTATGTATGTATGTATGTATGTATGTATGTATGTATGTATGTATGTATGTATGTATGTATGTATGTATGTATGTATGTATGTATGTATGTATGTATGTATGTATGTATGTATGTATGTATGTATGTATGTATGTATGTATGTATGTATGTATGTATGTATGTATGTATGTATGTATGTATGTATGTATGTATGTATGTATGTATGTATGTATGTATGTATGTATGTATGTATGTATGTATGTATGTATGTATGTATGTATGTATGTATGTATGTATGTATGTATGTATGTATGTATGTATGTATGTATGTATGTATGTATGTATGTATGTATGTATGTATGTATGTATGTATGTATGTATGTATGTATGTATGTATGTATGTATGTATGTATGTATGTATGTATGTATGTATGTATGTATGTATGCATGTATGTATGTATGTATGTATGTATGTATGTATGTATGTATGTATGTATGTATGTATGTATGTATGTATGTATGTATGTATGTATGTATGTATGTATGTATGTATGTATGTATGTATGTATGTATGTATGTATGTATGTATGTATGTATGTATGTATGTTTATGTATGTATGTATGTATGTATGTATGTATGTATGTATGTATGTATGTATGTATGTATGTATGTATGTATGTATGTATGTATGTATGTATGTATGTATGTATGTATGTATGTATGTATGTATGTATGTATGTATGTATGTATGTATGTATGTATGTATGTATGTATGTATGTATGTATGTATGTATGTATGTATGTATGTATGTATGTATGTATGTATGTATGTATGTATGTATGTATGTATGTATGTATGTATGTATGTATGTATGTATGTATGTATGTATGTATGTATGTATGTATGTATGTATGTATGTATGTATGTATGTATGTATGTATGTATGTATGTATGTTAGAACATGGTTAGTCCTAAATGAATCATCCACAAGGAGCTATTTCTTCTGTCCCAGGTCGAAGGGTGGACTTGGCATACCAAACCCCTTCATATTATACCACTCTCGACATATTTCATTCCTTATCAGTATGCTCAATTGTGATGATAATCTTGTAAAAACTGCAGCAATAAACTCGTTAGATAGACATATGAAAAAACGTAAAATAGACCAAGTAGGTGAAGATAGGAATAACTTTGCAAGCTACGAGTTAAACGAAACAAACCATCTAGCTAAAAGATCGAAGGTGAATTGGCCAAGATCATTTTGGGTAGAACTGAATGAAGAATGCGCGCGTGAAGGAGTGAGTGTGAAAGTGGATGACAGTGGCCATTACAGTGTACAATTAGACGTAGATGAAGATGTAAGTCTAACATACAAGTCAGCAAATGCTTTTTATTCTGGATTTAAATCACATAAACTTAACCTAATTCTAAGTGAACTAAAAAGTAAATCGTCACAAGGGAGAATAGTGCGCGAAATGAAATGTGTAAACCACTCATTGTCATCTAGTTTTCTATCTAATGTTAAATTAAGTGATAAAATACTTTCATTTACTGTGAGATCGAGGTTACAGTTGCTGGAATGCGAAAGTCTTTTACATCTATACTACCCACAGACATACACGAAAATGTGCAAAATATGTAACCACCCATACGAAACAGTGTCACATTTATTGAATGGATGTACCAAATTTCAAACATTATACCAACAAAGGCACAATAGAGCTGTAGACATTATTTATGAGAAACTGAAATCTGCATACAATAATAAAAGTGACATAACAATAAACAAAGAGATAATAGTTAAACCATCACTTTTCGGCAGCAGCAACGCCTCATTTAAGACTCATGCCGTAAAACCTGATTTAACAATAATCAATCGACAGAACAAAACAGCTTTTATAGTGGAGGCAGCAATACCATATGATGCCCATTTAGATAAATGTTACCAACATAAATTTGATAAGTACTATCCATTGACTGCAGAAATTAACGAACTAGGCTACCGTACGCATGTAATCGTACTGATAATTGGTAGTTTGGGTCATGTGCATGCAAAGTGTGTGAGTGGATTAATGTCACTAGGGTTGCGGAAATTTGAAGCAAAGGTTTTATGTAAATATGTCAGTATTAGTGCAATTATAGGTTCTTACAGAATATGGAAACTTCGATGTAAAAAACACCCATTTTGAATTGCTGGGATGTTTTCCACACAGTCTACACTCAATTGTGCTCCTCTGTATACTATACCATACGACTATTGTATTTGATGCTATATTTAATATCTCACGCCACTAGCTGTCAAAGTTTTTTTATGGCAAACAAAATTCTGATAAAACCTCCATGTAAAAAACAACCATATTGCTCTACTTGAATGGTATTCCTCACACATTTTGTA
>JAMPIV010014111.1:130000-280000 GCA_024509875.1 Oreohelix idahoensis
TATGTATGTATGTATGTATGTATGTATGTATGTATGTATGTATGTATGTATGTATGTATGTATGTATGTATGTATGTATGTATGTATGTATGTATATATATATATATGGGAGCCGCGGTAGCATAGTGGTTAGTGCACTGGCTTCCTAGCGCAGTGGTCTATGGTTCGATCCACAGATGAGGCGGAAAATTTTTAGGCCACAAACGGCTCCTGGGTCGACCCAGCCCCAAATGGGTACCAGAGCTACTCTGGGAAGGTTAAGGCGGCCGGCGTGATGCCGACCACATCACCCCTCGTGTGCCGACGGTCAAGATAATATGGGTCTAACACCATATTCCCAATATGCCTCAATGGGCGTGTAACGGGTTCCTTTCCTTTATATATATATATATATATATATATATATATATATATATATATATATATATATATATATATATATATATATATATATATATATATATATATATATATATATATATATATATATATATATATATATATATAAAAGTTAAGGGCCGCCATTCAGTTTAGACAAGGTTTATATAATTCTTCGTGAGCAGGGTCGATTTTCCAAATGTCCGGTAGCTTGAAATCTCTCAAGAAGTCTCTGAATGGTAGAGTGGGACACTGCTAAACGTCTTGCAGCATGACGAACAGATTGCTCGACCACGGTCTACAGTGCTGAGACTTCTCTTTGGTGGCATGGCTAATGCAGTGATCATTTCGACCACTTGTCATACTGATTTATTGTATACCAGCGGTGAACACTCTTTACCGATGATCATTTTCCACGTGCATTCAAATTCAACTCACTTTTTCACTTTTTGAACTAGTGAGGCGTGTTGCAAAAACCACGAGTTTTTGCATTAGCAATGGCAATGTTCACGTGCGGGTTAAAGTGACCCAGTTTTTGGACATTTAAAAAAAATTAACCTAGTGCACACAGAAATGTATACATATTTCTCTGAGCTCAGTTTTAATTACATTTTCACTTGTCTTTACAGTTTGCCAATCAATTATATAAATCTTGTCTAAACTGAATGGTGGCCCTTAACTTTTGTCCAGTAGCATATATATACGCTAATCTATTCTTACAGCTCTGTACTAAATGTAATAGGCACATGCTACTCACGGAGCTAGAGGGTACGCTAATCTTTCTCTCACAATAATCACTGATGTAAAAGGCCTAAAATCCCATCCGCTGCAGACCCAAATAGAACAGTCCCAACTAAGATGGTTTGGCCATGTCTGCAGAATGGGAGAAGATCGGCTACCACGACAAGCATGGGAAACAAAGAGCCAGGGATCCAGACCTCCAGGACGACCCAGAGTCCGCTGGGAGGACAACATTAGACAATCTTTGAAGGACCGAGGACTAGAATGGAACCAGGCCAGGAAGAAGACAGCTGATAGAATGGTCTGGCGCTCTCTCTTCCAAACCTCTACACCTCACGGTAGAAGGGAAACGACTAAGTAAGTAAGTAAGTAAAATTAACCACAGCTCACAAGAATGCAATATAACTATTATTTAACACTACACAATTAATAATAATAATGGCAATAAGTGCACACTTGTATACTGCGCAATGCGACACTGAAATTCCTCTAATAAAATCACTTAGTACGTCAATTCATGTCTCACAGTTGAAAGTAGCGATGCTATACGTGACATTACACTAGAAAACACATACATCGCAAATTAGCTTCTATCAAACTATAGATAAACAAACTATAAAAAGGATTAACTCCTAAACCTGAAACGTTTAATATTACTAAATCTAAATTATTATAAAATGTACTCATAGGTAAAACATACTTCAATGTCGTTAGTTCTCTTAGCACAGACGCAACATATGCGATATCAAACCCTCCAACCTCACTGGCTTGTCATACGAGGATGCAAATCGCACAAGAAGACCATTCCTGCTACTTCTGAACCCTGACTCTAGCCTTCTCTTGTTTCAGTTTAAATCTTCGTATTCACCCCGGTACCATATGATAGCCACGCCAAATGTCCGGAAAGCTACGCCCACCTCTCTCTAAGGGGCGAATCGCGTGTCTTATGTCCCGCTGGGACAACACTAGATACTCTTTGCCACATATTATCTGTATCACGCGTCTCATAATTTCCTTACTCAAGCAAGGTGTATTTCACTCGTGTCAGATAGTGCCAAGATGGCCATAACCGAGGGTCGTCTCCGATTACATCTTCTGCGTCTCTGTCGTGGAATGACGCCTGTTTCACATCACGAATTCTAATAATTCTGACCTTACCGCGCACCATACATTGGAAAAAGATATGATACACCGACCAATGAAAACGCTTTTTTGGTTCTGTGTTTACAAATGCTGGGAAAATAAAGATGGCCAGACCCTATTTTGTGTAACATGATTAACTTCGGAATTTTACTACAGAAGTATGGAAGAAGTACCACTTGGCAGAGGTTATCAAAACAATATTAGGGATGTTACTCTACCCGTAAGTAGTAATACTTTTACTATTACTATTATACGACGGGAGAAATCTTAGGTTAAATGCATTCGAAGCTTCAGGTTGGCCTAAGTTTAGCTGTTTAAACTATGCATAAAAGAAAATGCCAGTAGTAACCAAAAAGATTATTAGATAGACATGTAAAGCCTAATTCGAAGTATAAGGTAAACTTTAATTGATTAAAATCGCATCAGGAATAACGAAGATAATTAAAAAAGTAGTTTTCCTACATTGTACAAAAGGCCAAACGGTACCCACATTTTTGGATAGTTATTGCATTCCTAATGAATTCCCTCTCTTACGTTCGAGGTCAGACTATAAATAGACTTGCCTAAACCAACTACGGTCAGTCACGATTTGAAAAACACAGATAGCGGGGAAAGCAGAGCATATATTAATGCCAGCGTTTGCCTTCTGCACTTGTTAAGCAGACCTTATTCAACCATTGAGGGCTAGTCTGTGTGTGTACCTGAGGGTAAGAACGTATATATATATATATATATATATATATATATATATATATATATATATATATATATATATATATATATATATATATATATATACACACATAATTGTGTGTAATTATATTGATTAATCCAACTGTGCGATACGACGTTTATAAGATGTGTTAGAAATGGACTGTGTCTTCTGATGAAACTTACAGGCTCATGTGTACATCTAGAGGCAAAGCTCGCCTTCGGACATATTTAAATATTGAAAAAGATGGCTAATAGTGTCTGTAAGTTGGGAAATGTATTTAAAGAAGTATTTCTTGAATAGAATGATACACCTATCAGGAACATAAAGAAGGATGAAAGGGGATGATTCACAGTATCGTTTGACATATTATTTAATAGTTTTACCCACAACCAAATTATTGTATAGAGGCGAATCATGGGAAAATACTTATAATTTAGAAGGTAAAAGTAAATTGTGATCACTTGGAATTAAAATGATTGTTGATACTATACTATATCTTGTGCATCTGCTAGCACGCTTATCTGAAACTGTCTATCGTCCCCATCTGTGTCATAAGAGGGATATTGATAGAAAAATACACGGATTGCGTTTGAATTCATTGCAGGTTTAATCCTTTAACCAAAAGTCTCCAAATCAAAAGAGGCTGCTCTTACAAAAATTGCAACGTATGCGATGCCAGTTGATGATAGCAGGCCCGTCATCACGTTTGTAACTACTGGAACGAGTTCATCTGAATTATATATCCAGCATATAAGGGAGCCATCTGCAGTGACCAAGATAAGTTGCTTAAGGCAACTGTGCAGCTTATCCAGACTCAATAAAGACATAACTTCATCCAGTTTGTGATGACCAAACTAGTATAGTGTTTCTATAAACTTATAGTAATAATAATAATAAACTATTCTACAAGTGAATGATCAAGCAAGCGAAAGTTGTCTACAAGATGATAGACATTTTGACCCAAGATAAAAACATTTTGGATATCCACCTTTATGTCCAGGATATCTTATTCTTTAATAACATCTAAACCTCTCGCGACAGTCTCACACGTTTGTCGTCCACAAAGATGGCAAGGATGTGTTTCGTTTAGATAGCCCATTCCCATGTGAGAATGCCAACATGAGCACAAATATACACCGTAGACTAGATAGAAGATTACTATTCAGTACAAAATTACATCCTTCTGCCCACACGGTCACACTACCTTTGATCATAATATGATCTATCTGTTTTCTGTCCCGGCCGTTTGGTAATTCCCATATTAGTTTGTGAATTTCTTTGGGTTGAAAAAGCGTTCACTCAATGACCAAGTTGTTAATGCTGCTGAAGCTTATTAGTGTATCCCCATTCTTGTTTACTGTTCCGCTGCCGCATTTCCCCATTACTCTTTCATTATATGTATTGTGTGTTCCAACTTTCGCATTGAGGTCTCCCATTACTATGATATCGTATCTAGGGGCAGTTTCCATTTCCTTTTGTAGCTGTTGATAGAATTCGTCCTTGACCTCTTCATACGTTGTCATTTGTTGGTGCATAGCATTTTATTATTGTTGTGTTGGTAAATCTCCCTCTCAGTTTTGTTCTTTTCAGTCTGTTGTTGATGGGTTTCCATTCCAGTAATGACCTTTCAATTCTTTTCTTTGGGATAATTGCTACGCCTTCATTGTTCTGTCCACCCTCTCTTCCAGAATAAAGTACTGTTTCTCCTGTTACTGTTTTTATTCTCCCCGTCCTGGTCCATCTGCTCTCACTTATTCCCAGGATACGTAATCTGTAGTTTCTCATTTCTGGTGTGATCTGCCTCAGTTGTCCTGCCTCATTCATAGTTCCGACGTTCCAGAAACCAATTCTGATTTCGTGTTTTGCGATCAAGGCATTCGTTTTCATGGCAATTGCTGCTTTCGGCTTTCACTACTATCAGTCATACCAGCCTCAGACTCCGGATGTCCGTAATGCATCAAAGCGTTTTCATTTGTTGCTGTGTCCATAACGTGATAGTTTTTTTTTTTTTTTACATAGACAGGGGTGTCGGCTAAAACCCCCAACCTGGAGAACAAGGGTGCCTGCTTTCGTCTGACCTCTACCCACGCAGACCTGTCCAGCTTGATAGAATCTGTTAGGAGTAAAACTATTTATGAAAGAAGCAATTCTCACTCGTATTTTTGTGTGAAATCACATCTTAAATTCCCCCCCCCCCCCCAAACATCGTTACCAAAATTTTGGCCACCCATTTTTTGGGTCATATGTTGACAATTCCTTATAAGATTTTGTTTTATCCTAAGCTATTGTCCATTCTTTTTCATCTATTATTATAATTCTTTTTACGATGAAGATTTTGATCTGGCTTCTACCCATACCTTTATTTGTTTGGTTCGTGGTTGATCTACCTTTCTTGGCTTCATTATCTGTCTTTTCATTTTCTATGTGTAAACACGTTACGTTACCCACTCTATTACAACTCAACATCCTCTGGTATGTGTGTCAGCCAGTAAAATTTCTTCCGCTATAGCTGGTCTGCTGCATTCTGTTGAGTTCCTTAGAGCTTCTTCATCTTTCTCGTTCGCCCTCAGACATCTTGTGGCGACGTTTTGGTTGTGTCCTTTTATTCCTCTTCTTCGTCTTTCTCTCCCTCCATTTATTTCTTAAGTTGCTGAACCAGATTTGACTTCATACGGTCAACGGGAAAATGACTGTCCTTTTCACATAACTAATTCCGCTCTACCCAGACGTAGATATTAAACACATGCGGTGGTGAATGCTTATCGCGACAAGACTGACTCAGACTACAAAGGAAGACCAGATTGTTTGTCTGTAAAAAAAGTCTGTGGTCAGTGATATGTCGCCAATTTATCTGTCTGGTGACTGAAATCGGTACAGGTGAGAATTGCGTAAGCATTTCCGCCCAGATTTTGGTAATGATAATTAAAGATTAAAGCCAGCATAGAGACACAGATTAGCGGTGACAAGATTTGATGGATAAGTTTGCAAGTGGGTTCGCCAGTGTGTATAAGAGTAAAAGGAAAGAAGATAGCCATATTTGGTTGTTTCATTGTATGACATGATATTCTTATAGTATCTTACATTATGAGGGTGAAAGTAATATTTACAGCCCCTACCCACTACGTTCTAGCTCAGGGATTTGATCAGTTGAGAGCAGGAAATAGAATTCGTTTCGAGTGGAAGTTTTGTTGGAAAACGCCATGTGGAGGCTTGGGGGAAAAAGGAAATATAATCTAGCAAATTCGGAAGAAGAAACAGACTGCATAGCAATACGTCAAAGTAGCAACTCCCGGGAGCCAGAGAAGAATAGGACGAGAATTTCAAATTAAAGGACAGGACAGAGTAATTGGCCATCATTGAAACTCAAGAAGAAAACCCAACCTTCTAAATACAAAAGCTGTAAACCTAGGAACCCGTCATAAGAGGGATTCTAAAATTACCCCCAGACCAAGTGTTGGAAGCATCTAATCTAAGTTGCTGTGTCCATTCATCTGTGCCAGGAGATTGTAATTTCCAAAACATTGGGGTAAGTTGTAACATATATTTTACAAATTGAATTTGACGTGTGTGTACTTGCTAGGGATTGTAAAAGTCCATACAAGGCTGGCAACCTCAGGATTGGAAAATATAATATTCATATACCACTACAGCAAGCGCTGGTGATTGCTTCGTGCTAGTTCGTACAGAGAACTAAAAGCAGAGGTAATACCAGACTCAGAATGGAGCAGTGAGTAAGTGATGATTGCATCACATGTGCATAGTGTGTATATTATCACATTGTGAGATATATGTAACTTAATAATGTGCCTCCAAGCACAAGCCATTGCACTCGTGCTATCCAGACACATTTTCCACATTAAATTAACCAAAAGAATAATGGTGATTTCTCATATCCTCTGAGTTGTGCTGTATATGCTCAGGGAGAATACAATTTCTGAGAGACAAAAACAGGTGGACGGACAGCGGGAAATCAGTCAATACCCTTTAGCTCCCCAAGGAGCATAGGCTTTCTTCAAACACTTACTTACTTACTTAGTCGTTCCCCTTCTATCGTGAGGTGTAGAGGTTTGGAAGAGAGAGCGCCAGACCATTCTATCAGCTGTCTTCTTCCTGGCCTGGTTCCATTCTAGTCCTCGGTCCTTCAAAGATTGTCTAATGTTGTCCTCCCAGCGGACTCTGGGTCGTCCTGGAGGTCTGGATCCCTGGCTCTTTGTTTCCCATGCTTGTCGTGGTAGCCGATCTTCTCCCATTCTGCAGACATGGCCAAACCATCTTAGTTGGGACTGTTCTATTTGGGTCTGCAGCGGATGGGATTTTAGGCCTTGACGGATCGTCTGGTTGCGGACCATGTCTCTTCTTGTTACTTCAACCACTTTCCTCAGATACCTCATTTCTGAGGTTTGGATCTGGCTTTTGTGGGTTGTAGTCATTGCCCACGACTCGCATCCATATGTCAAGACTGGGACATAGGTGGAGCGGTATACAGCCATCTTCGTTTTCTTACCAACCTCTTTCTTGCTGAGGAATCCACGATTTATGGCCTGAAAATGTCTCCCAGCCGCTGCTTTTCGAGTGGCCAACTCTTCTTTGATGCCTCCCTTTCGGTCTATAATAGCTCCGAGATATTTAAAGTGGTCGACCTGCTCCAGGACCTGTTCTCCCAACTTAATCTGATGTTTTCTTTCTTCTCGTGATATCACCATGGATTTTGTTTTAGAGCTGCTTATGACCATCCCTCTCTTCTCCAGCTCTTCCTTCCAGACTTGCAGGTTGGATTGGAGATGTGCCTCTGATTTAGCAATCAGGGCAACATCATCAGCAAATGCCAGCTCCGAAATATAGACCTGTCTCATCTTCCAGTACCCCACTGAATACTTTCTTGTTCTCTCCTTACATGCCTTGATGACATCGTCCATAAGGAGTATGAAGAGGTAAGGTGATAGGATATCACCTTGTCTTACACCAGTGGTGGTTCTGAACTCTTCTGACTTATGGTTTGCTGTCCTCACATAATTTCTGCAAGACTTGTAGAAGCTCTGTATAGCATGAATCAGAGGTGCTGGAATATTCTTCCTTGCCAAACAGTCCCAAAGTTTGCTCCAGGGGACCCTGTCAAACGCCTTTTCCAGATCTATAAAACAAAGATGGATCTCACTCTTATACTCAAGGGCCTTTTCACTCAGCTGTCTGAGTGTGAAGATTAGGTCTTGAGTACTTCGGTTTGCTCGGAATCCGCACTGGACCTCATCCAATTGTGGCTCAGCTAGGCGTCGGAGTCTCTGCTCTAGGATTCTAGAGTAGATTTTACCAGGGACACTGAGAAGGGATATGCCTCTATGGTTTCCACATTGTCGATTGTCACCCTTTTTGAAAATTGGTGTTATGATGGCAATCTCCCAATCCTTTGGTATGGTCTTGTTGCACCATGCTGCCTGTAGGACCTTTAAGAGTAATAGGTCGCCTGATGCTCCCATGTACTTAACCATTTCTGGTGTTATACCATCATGCCCTGCTGCTTTGCCCATCTTGATTTTCTCTAGTGCTGCCCTCAGTTCTTCCATCTTTATGTCATCTTCACCATCATTGGTTTTCTCTTCTGTGCTAGTGGTTATCATTTCTGATGCTTCATCATGCTCCCCATCCAGGAGTTCTGAGAAATATTCTTTCCATCTTTCCATTACTTCCTTCGGGGCAGTAAGCAATTTGCCTTGCTTGTCCTTTATAAATTTGAGAGGGCATTTTTTTTCTTTCCTCATGTTCTTTAGGGTCTTATAGAACAATTTCTGGTTTTCTTGTGCATCTTTTTCTAGCTTTTCTCCAAATTCTTCCCAGGACTTCTGTTTTGCTGCTAGCACTTTGTTCTTTGCTTCTGTTCTGAGTGTCACATATTCTCTATATTTTTCCATTTGTCCTGTTGTGTTTTTAGCTCCTAAGTATTGTTTCCATGCCATTTTCTTCTCTCTTATTTTCTCTTTGACTTCCTCTGTCCACCAAGGTGTCCTCTTTCTCTGGTTCCCAAGTCGGACTTCACCGCATGCTTCTGCAGCAGCTGTCTTTATGATATCCTTGAATTTATTCCAGAGGGTTTCCAAGTCATCAGGTCGTTCTTCTGTGTTGCTCACTGCTGTAGCAATAAGCCCCTGATATCTGGTCTTAATTTCTGGCTCTCTCAGCTTGTAGGTCCTAATGCTCATTTCTCCTGCTCGTTTACTTGGTTTCTTGCGTGATGTTGGGCAGTTCCTAGGCTGAGCAACTCTTTCAGTTGTTCGTTTGATTGTTAGCAGGTAGTGATCACTTCCAATCTCTGGCCCCCTCCAGACTCTTGCATCTCGGACATATCTGAATGAGCTTCTCCGAACAATGGCATAGTCGATCACTGACTTCTCATTCTTGGTTGGTTCACATCTAGTGTATGCATGTATGCGCTTATGGGGGAACTTTGTGTTTGTAATGATCAGATTCTGCTCACTGCAGAATCTAAGGAGTCGCTTTCCATTGTCATTGAGAGTATCTTCTCCATATCTTCCGATAACTCCACCCCATCTAGCATGGTCATTTCCAACTCTGGCATTAAAATCTCCGAGCATAATAACTTCATCTAGGCAGTCATCCACTGTCCTTTGAAGCAGCTCGAAGAATTCCTCCTTGACCTCTGCTCTCTCATCCTCATTTGGCCCATACACTATGACCAGGTTGACTATGGTTTCTCCTTCTTTTAGTTTTACAACCATAATGCGCTCCGAGACAAAGTTCCATCCCTTGATACTATCTTTTTGATTTTGGGCCACAATGCAACCCACGCCCCCTTTAGCTCTTTCAGATATGGGTACACCACTGTAGAGCAACGTGTTGCCATCGAGATCCATGACTCCTTGTCCTTTTTTCTTCGTTTCCGTTATAGCCAGGATTTCTAGTTTTGCTTTCCTCATCTCTTCCACCAGCTCCTCTTCCTTCCCATTTATACTTCTTGTGTTCCAAGTTCCATAAGTCGTAGTCCGTAGTCCGTTCCAGTTCGTCGCCTTTAGAATCAGTCCGGTTTTCTCTCTTGTAGTTCGCGTAATCATGATTTAAAGCAAACAGGTGATTGGCCTGTTGTGCCTTTGCATGGTGGAGGGGCTGCCTCCTTACGGCCTCCATGCAGGCCGCCCTCCTCCTTTTTCATCCGGGCTTGGGACCGGCATTGGCGAAGTTTTCAACAAACACATGCCATCCAATCCTGTGTCATCTCTTCAGCTTTTTCTGTGTTTTCATCATCATTTTCACCTTTGTATCCAGTTCTCTTCTCCGTGTTTTTTTTTTTGGGTCTACCTCCGCCTCTCTTTCCATGTGGATTCCAGAGCAAGAACTGCCTTGTAATGCTATCAACAGGTTTCCTCACTGTGTGTCCTATCCATCGCCAGCGTCTTCTTCTCAACTCTTGTTCCACTGGTACTTGTCTGGTTCTTGTAATCAATTCCACGTGACTTTGTCATACAATTTCAGTCATTCTATTCTACGCAAGCACCCGTTTATTAAAGTATGTAGCTTTTTGCTTGTTGTTTTTGTTGCTCTCCGTGTCTCAGAGCCATACAATAGGACTGATTTGACATTTGAGATGAAGTTTCTTATTTTCATGTTGGACTTGATTTCTCTTGTTCTCCATATGTTTGCCAATGCAATGGAAGCTCCTCATGCTTTTTGTATTCTTATTTTGATATCCCTTTCTGTCCCTCCAACTTTGTCAATATTACTGCCAAGATATGTGTATGTTTCAACATCTTTTAGTGGTGTTTCTTCAACTTTGTTATCATTTCTTGCATTTATTCTCATAATCTTTGTCTTTTTCCTGTGTATTTTCAGGCCTACTTGTTTTGACCTCTCATCGAGAATTTTCATTCTCTCTTGCATCTGATTTTTGTTATGGGACAGAAGAGCCAAGCCATTTGCAAAATCTAGATCATCAAGCTGTTTAGTCAGATTCCATTTCTGGTATGTGATGTCGATGTTTTCATAACTCAATCTATTGCTTGTACGAAAAGAAATGGAGACAAGAGGCATCCCTGTCTCACTCCCGTTCTAATCCTAAACGGTTCTATAAGTCGTCATCCATGAAGAACTCTGCATGTCTTACCTTCATATGTCTTCTTTATTAAGTTAATGATCTTCATGGGAACTCCATAATGCCTCATCAATTTCCAAATTGATTCTCTGTCTACATTGTCAAATGCATTTTCATAGTCCACGAATCCGATGTATAGCGGTGAATTCCATTCCAGACTTTGTTCAACTATTATTCTCAATGTGGCTATCTGGTCTGTACAAGATCTGTTTTGTCGAAAACCTGCTTGTTCATCTCTCAGCTGCTTGTCTATGGAATCTTTTAATCTCTCAAGGATGATTCTGTTTAATACTTTTCCTGGCACTGATACGAGTAGTAACATTATTCCTCTATAATTTGTGCACTATTGTAAATTTCCCTTCTTAGGCAACTTGACCAGATGTCACGGGACGCGAGTAATTCTGCATTTAAATTCTTAAGACCTATTGCCAATATTTTGTCGGTAAATTTCTCACGGTATGAGAAAGCCGTCTGTTGTCTAAATCCATTGTTCACAATAGACAGCGCTCGGCGTAAGCCCTGGAAACGCATCAAATGTCGCAGGGAATGTTTACATAACAAGGAGACATTAGGTCAACAGACTATCGAGGTAGTCGTCAATATGTCTCGGTTCTGTTTAAACAAATGTAGGAATATCCAAGTATTATTGTGGCTAGTAACAAAACATAATAGACAGAGCGGCGAGGCAATTTTACAATGCGTATTGTGTTCAGTCAGATCTCGCAGAACAAGCACCGAAAATATTGGAGTAACGGAGAAACAGAGTCTGAGCGAATATCAACATAAAGGAGTAAAGAATACGTCATTATAAAGAGTTTAACAACACTGCACAGACACCCAAAAGACGAACACAGGCAGATTGTCTGGGAGAGGAAAACACGAAAGAGACCATAGCAAAACATTGCAGAAACTTTACACAGTCATGGGGACTGGTTGTCTGCCGGGAGTGAGTCGAACTAAACTCTGCATGACATCAGAAGCAAACACGGGAAAGAGCCAGCGGCCATGAGGACACTATAAAACCCCACGAAATTGATCGCTCAGTGTTGCAAGAGCCAACATTCCGCCAACCTACTTGGGGTCTAGATTTCAGGACTTATGTCAGTGAATTCTTTATATGGACACCAAGTGGTAGAGACAGGGACCATTTGAGATAACTCAGCCTTCGTCTTACTACCCTGTTGGCGTAAATCACGGGACAAGCTAAAGAGTAGGGCCGACCAGAGATACTGCGACGACACGGATCTCTCAGATAATTAACGGCAACAAACCTACCAATACTCAACGGGGGTTTAGAAAGGAATTTGCCAGGCGGCGAAGGAGCTTTCTGTCATCAACCACCCACACAGAAAAGTAAGCAGAAAATACCCAGAAGGATTGCTGCATTACTTAGAGCTGTTTACGTGAATTAAATGATCAGAAGTTGCAGGAGCAAACGGACGATCTGTTACAAGTGCATTTGAGAAATCTTGATCAGAAGTTACAAGAGCAGACGGACGATCTTGTAAACCCAGTGCCTACAAAATTTTTTGAGATCCTAAGTTACCTGCAGTAATGGACAGATTCTCCCAGTAAAACTGATGCGCCAACAAATACAAATATATAGCATAGTTCCACCATCATCACCACATGAGAAAAATATCTTCACCACTGTGACGTACGTCTAAGTATGACAAATGAATTTCCCTGACTCGATGGATTATAACAGAATATTGGCCTCTCATAACTTTAGAACCCCTGATCATCTGTTGTAACTTTAACCCGCATGCAGCATTTCCACGAGAATTTTACACGCTGGATAAAAGACAGGCTGGTCTTCAGAATTCAACGTGGGGCGGTATACGATCTAAAGAAATCAGGGAACTCCCAGCTAACGTAGTTAGCTTCTCGAGAAATTTTTCGCACTCTCATGCAAGCAGCCTGAGACGAAGAAAATCGGTAGACCGGGGGAAACGGAGGAATCGCAGCGGTTAACACAACGGCGAGGTACCTCGGATTCTGCTCGACTTCAAGAAAAGTGTGAAAACCTAACACGTCCTATTTAAGTTACATTTGAGAAGTATAAATAAAGAACTCCGAAAACTGCATTTTATCGTTCGTTCTGACAGAATCCTAGTTTCACTAGCATAGTCGGATTCCTGCTAGATTTCATCTACCTTCGTTGACTATTGGAGTGTATTCTTTCTGCGCAGACGGTAATTTATACATTAGCTTCGAGTGATCAGTGGTCTAGTTATTTCAATTTATTTCATTGGATTGTGGTGTAAATTTAACCTTATTAAATAAACCCATTTTCAAAGTTCTAGTGCAAACTAATGTTACAGCTAAAAGTATTTCCTCACACACTTGACGCGTAAATTAATTTTGCAGACGTTAAAAGGAATTATAACCAGTAAATCCAGTTTAGTTCTGTATAGATAGATGTGCTTTTAATTATTTTAACTCACGGGGAGTTTTCCTGATTTGTTAATTGACGACGCTAATAAAGAAAATAGGCTAACTGTAATTTATCGCGTGTCAGATTATAATATGATTTGTAATGCATTTCTTGTTTTGATTATCTTTCATTCAGAACGATCATTCAACCTGCATCCCAGCAATTATTTATTATATACAGAGTTCTGCCAACTCAATTCGATAACTCCAGTAACATATGAACTTTTTAAAAGCTAAACTTGTGGAGACCTGTAATGGGCCCCGCTCCTCTGAATTTAACTGAGAATAAAGCCACCCAAGAAACACTTTTAAAATACTAGTTCATATAGGCTAGTCCTTAAAGTAAACTGGAAGCAGAACATATTTTATTCACTGCCCTATTTGTGAAGAAAAAACATAGATCTACCTGAACACTGTCTGTCAAGTATATTCAGTGGATTTTACACACCCCCCGAAGAAGAACTTACCTCAGTGTTTTTTTTAACTTGTGACATTACGGAAAAAGAAAGTTATCTCCACCAGCTGTGCCAATTTTAGGAACCACATCATACCTCACGCCTAGCCAAGTGCCTGTGCCATTAATTAGGAACTTTATCTAAACCAACAGTAGCCTTTACGCTTCACCGTCTGGCGATTTTTTGAGACTATTTGTTACCTCGTTAAATCTGGGGCCTGACACGGAAGAAATAAGAGGACCAGTCCATTATTCCACAGTATTAGCTGCTGTGGTAAATAATTCCTAGAGTGACAGAATTCACCATTTTGGTAAGTCTGCGTGTGTGTTTGTGGGATGGCCAGCCCTAGTGTGTTTTTTTTTAATGAAAGGAGATTTAATCTTTTCTTTACCCTTTTAATTAGTTCGACCTAGTACCCTACTAAGGTGCATTATATTCCTTGTACGGGATTTCTCCTAGCGGGATTGTGTAACTGTGTTCATTCCCCCTCCCGTAAAATTTGTATGATTAAAGGGAGACATTTGAGAACCCTAGCTTTTCCTCTACCCCCCCCCCCCCCCCTTTTACTGTAACCCCTTGCCTCAGAGTAATAAATTTACCAGTGGGTTAAATTGCCTATCTCTGATCACCCCCCCCCTTTCTTGTCTTTTGGACCGGGTCTTGTCTGTTAGTAAATCATCAACTCATCTCAGCCCGTAACCCGTCATGGGTCGTAGGGGTGCCATGGTGGAAGCATCAGCAGACAGGGTCCTCCACTGCTCTCTATCCTCAGCAATGCGTACAAGTGTGGAAAAACCGTGTCCTGCCCATTCTTTGATGTTATCAGCCCAGGATTTTCTCTGCCTTCCTCTTCTCCGTTTACCTTCGACTGTTCCCTGAAGGATCGTTTTCGAAAGGGAGTCATGACGAGTTACATGCCCAACCCAGGCAAGCTTTCGACGTTTCACTATTGACAAAAGTGGTTCTTGGTGGCCTGCATAGGTGTTTATCTTCTCTCTAACATAGACATTTGTTTTGTGCTCTTTATAGCAAATGCGCAAAATTCTTCTATAACATTTATGCTCGAAAGCCTGAATCCTTCGCTCCGTATCTGCAGTGAGTGTCCAGCCCTCACACCCATACAAGAGAATAGATAATACAAGTGATTTGTATAATTTGATCTTCACAGGAAAACTGATGTTACTTTTCCAGATCACATTCAACCTTGTCATGGCAGCTGAGGCCATCTCAAGTCTTGTCTTGATTTCTTTAATTGATCTTCCATCACTACATATAGTGGACCCGAGATATTTAAAGGTGTTAACTTCTTCTAACGTTTGCCCATTTAACGTAATGTTGGTCGGAACATGTTTCTTATGGCTATTCACCAATATCTTGCTTTTTTCTATATTAATTTCCATCCCATTCGTTCTTGTTACTTTCTCCAGTCTAGAGGTAAGGTCTTGAAGTTCTGATTCTGATCCAGCTATCAGTTCAATATCATCAGCAAAACGTAGGTTGCACAGAGGTCGGCCTCCAATCGATATGGTTAGTAAATACAAACGGGAAACGGTGGATGGGATATTTCTCCTCAAACCCCCCTCTTCCCTTATCATATTTGTATTCTGTAACCTTTGATTTTTGACTGTAAATGTATAATTATTTGTGACTGCTTTATGATAATAAAGGTATTAATCTTTATTTGTGTTGGTTGTCGGCTGGCCCAAAACTCCAAACATTTCCATCTGTGTAGGCTGTATTCATGTACGTTGAGCGACAGAATCACCAAATCGGTGAGTGCGCCTGAGCGACTGGAACTGACAAACAATTGTTTGCTCAGAAGAGAGATAGGAATAGTCTGTGAGAAACAGATATTGTCGTAATAAGAGACTGTCCTTGCTCTTCCCAGCGCTTGTGAATCTACTACCTCATTCTCCTAAATCCTTATTCTCACAGAGCCTTCAATATTCCTCTACACTCTAAAGGGACCAATATCCATCAGCACCCTCTCAGATAAAAATTACGACAATATATGGTTAGCTCGTTCGAGATTCTGAACCTAGTTAAAATAGAGTGTGGTTGATTGTCTTTGTGAAGAAGGGTATAAGCTTTAAAAGTAATTACTTCCCCTAGACCAAGCCGTTCAGTATTTGGGCCGACCACACAAAAATTATAACAGATTTGTTTTTTCCACAGGAGCAGGTAGTTAGTGATTATAAAAGATTTGTCACCTTTGTATTCTCTGGCAGAGGGAATTGAAATTTTTTGGTTTTATAATTGCTGGGACTGCGTGATTGTTTTACAATCACTAAAGGTTTTGAAACGTTTGAGTTGAGCTAAGCTAAAGACGGATTGTTCTGATTTTTTAAAAATTAAGTTAACTACGTCTCATCTCAAAATTGTCTTCAGGGACGGAGTTTGTTGTTAGAGAATTAACATTTTCTGGGAAAAAAAAATTTTTTTTTTTTCCTTTTAAATTGTTTTAATATAAATATTTCTCTACTGTTAGTAATAGTAGATTTTTTTTTCTAGTGTAACTTACTAATTTAATTGGCATAGTTGCTTGCGTTAAAAGTCTTAAGTGACAATAATAGCGGCGATAAGTTAACACACGAGGTCATTAAGTAAATTGTTTTTTACTTTCGTTTTTTCTCGTAGCGGCTTTGAATTTTTTCCCTTCTTGTTCTTTCGTACTATTCTCTAGTCATACTACATCTTATTCTTTAACAATGGCAGAGAGGATACAGATGAGATCCATCCTGAGGCTGGAAGCGAAAGAGGCAGGCTTAGACGCAGAAGCGGCGAATCTGTTTATCAACCAGGAATTGGAAATATATGACGCGCAGCAACAAAGAGCAGAAGCAGAGAGGAAGGAAGAGAAACAAAGAGCAGAAGCCGAGAGGAAGGAAGAAAAAGAGAGAGAAGAGAGGGCAGAAGCTAGGAAGAAAGAAGCGGACGATCGTCAATTGGAGCAGAAAAAAATTGAGGCAGAGATGGAAGCTCGCAGGGAAAGAGAGAGAGAGCGAGAAAGACAACATGAACTGGCGCTTAAGGCTTTAGAGAGTCGGGGCGTCTCTACTCCGAATAACGGAGAGCCGTCTTCGCCCCAGTCTCAGTCAATGGACCTCTCCAGCACTCATGCTGCCCAATTAGCGGCGATGTCTTTTGCTTTAGAATCTTTTCCTAGCCGTAATGAAAAAATTGACAGCTACCTAGAAAAATTCGAAAGGCTTGCGAATCTGTATGGGTTAGAGAGTTCCCGCTGGGCACTTAAGCTCTCAACGTCACTAAAAGCTAATGCTTATGACGTGTACACGAAGCTGGGAACCAACCAACATGATTACGACATGCTGAAAAAGGCCTTGCTAGAACGGTTCGAGATGACCGCCCGAAAATTTCTGCAAATGTTCAGAAACAGCCGAAAAGAGAGCACGGAAACATTCCCACAATTCTCTTCACGTCTCACGGGCTATTTGACAAAGTGCATTGAATTATCTGACCTACCTCTTACATATGAGGGACTACTTGAACTTGTTCTTGTGGAACAGATAAAGGCAACTTTGTCAAACGAAACCCGTAGATTTTTGGCTGAACAGGGCGCAGTCAGGCTTGAGGACATCCTCAATAAGGCCGAACGCTATAGCAATGCAATGGCCGAACTTCCCAGCACTAAACGTAAACCCACAGATGAGCCATCTCGAAAACAAAATCTAGAGCAGTCATCCTATTCTTCTAATTCCTCTCAGAATTATAACCAACGAGAGAATAATACCCAGAGACCTCCCCGGGAAAAATCGAAATTCTACAAAACCCGATACCCCCCCAACAACAATTCTGATCAACCCACCAAGCCCACGTGGCAGCGCGGCCACCAAGGTCAAGGAAAAGGAAAGACCCCTACACCAGGAACGTCTGATCAGGGCAAGCAGACCGGGCCTAACCGCGTTGGATGTTTGCATACAGCCTCGAAAGGTAGAGTCAATGTCAGTGATTCTCAACCTGAGGGGGACCGACCCTCAACTCGAGGAACTGTAATTTTGAATGGTACCTCAACCACTTGTCTCTTTGACACTGGATTAAGTTTTGGTTGTATTGTTGCTAGACACCTAGTCAAACCAGGTCAGGAGACAGAGGAAACCGTCAAACTTAGTGGAGTTTTTAAGAGTGATGCGCCCAGGACGCTGCCTATCGCACTGGTAGAAATACACTCTGACTTTGTCAGAGGGGTTATTAAAGCGGCCATTATGGATGATCCTATCTACCCAGTTATCCTGGGATGTAGATATGTGTTTATTGGGAGACCAAAGGAGCCGATTGTGGCAGCGGTAACCACAAGAGGGCAAGCCAAGCAAGAGAGGGAGCCTGCGCCAAATTTGTTGCCGAATGAACTGAAGGAAGCGCAACAAAAGGACCCTACTCTGGAGCCCTGCTTTAAAAGACTGCCCATGGCTAAGGACCCTAGACACAACGGAGACATCTTTTCTAAGGATGGCGTATTGTATCGTAGAACGGGCAACCCGGACACGGGGAATAACCAGCTCCTAGTACCGACGCAGTACCGAAGCCAGATCTTAGAGATGGGGCACTCTCTTCCCTTTAGCGGACATATGGGACAAAACGCCACTATTCAGCGAATAAAAACCCACTATTGGTGGCCAGGAATGAACTCTGACATTATCAGGTATGTGAAATCCTGCGCCCAGTGCCAACGGGTAGCACCCAAGCACTTGACACCCCCAGTACCCATGGGGCAAATGCCAATAGTAGGGACTCCATTTGAACGGGTTGCTGGCGACATCATTGGACCCCTGGAAAGGACCAAAAGAAAGCACAGGTTCATCCTGACTTTAGTCGACACTTGCACAATGTGGGCCGAAGCTGTACCGCTAACATGCATAGATTCCAAGCATGTCGCAGAAGCCCTCGTGCAAATCTTTACACGGTTGGAATTCCCTCAACAAGTTTTGACGGACAATGGATCCCAATTCCGTAGCCTGTTAATGGAGGAGATCTTTAAGATCTTGAGGGCCAAACATATCCACACAAGTCCCTATCATCCGGCCGGAAATGGGCTCGTGGAACGTTTTAACGGCACCCTCACCAGCATGTTACGTAAGCTGGGTCAGGAGAAACCGGAAGACTGGGACCTATATATATCGGCTGCCTTATTCGCCTACCGAGAGGTTCCCCAAGCGTCTACGGGATTCGCGCCAGCTACACTTTTATTTGGCAGACCTATTAAGGGGCCACTAGAAGCCTTACTTCGGTCCCTGACAGACCAAAGGCTGACGAGACAGTCGTCTCTGCAAGCAAGTATGTATCTGAGCTCAAGGAAAGGCTAAAGCTAGGATGGGATCTAGCTACAACAAACCTTACGAAAGCCCGCGCTAAACATGCTAAAAGATACAACAAAGCTGCAAAAGAGAGAGAGCTCCAACCAGGGGAGAAAGTTTTGTTGCTACTCCCAACCGGAAGCAATAAACTTCGCATCGGATGGCAAGGGCCGTTTACCGTCCTTAAAAAGATCTCACGTACTAATTACAAGATCTCCATTAAAGGAAAGGAGAAGGTCTTCCACATAAATCTGCTCAAGAAATATCTGAAAAGACCAGTGCCATCCTCCGAGCATCTCCTGGCTGTCGCCATAGCAACGGAAGACGAGGAAGATGATGATGGTTGCATGGAGTACCCATTGCAACCCACAGAATCCTTTAAAGATGTCAAGTTCGGCGACAATCTCTCACCAGAACAACAAACAGAAACCAGGGCGCTACTACAGCAGTACAGTGCAGTCTTAACGGATGTACCTGGTCGAACAAATCTCATCGAATTTGACATGAAATTAACAAACGAGACCCCTGTTCGAACCAGAGTATACCCCATTCCGTACGCCAAAGCTGATGCACTTCACGGAGAAATAGACAAGCTGCGTCAGGCAGGAATTATCAGCGAGTCTACATCTCCTTACAGTTCGAGTGTAGTGCTGTTGCAGAAGCCCAATAAGGAAGTTCGGCTGTGTATTGATTACCGGTTGCTAAACGCTGTAACGGAATTCCAGCCTGAACCGCTCCAAACTGCTTCTGAGTTGTTCACCAAGCTCAGCAGGGCAACAATTTTCTCCAAGACTGACCTCAGTAAAGGTTATTATCAAATACCAGTCAAGGAGGAAGTTAAACCTTTGCTAGCTTTCAGCACTAGTGAAGGACATTACACATTTAATGTGATGCCGTTCGGACTGCATAACGCACCAGGAGTGTTTACCAGGATGATGAAAAAGCTTTTAGAACCCTTGCAAAGTCCCCACATCCATAATTTCATGGACGACATCTTAATTGCATCGGAATCCTACGAAGAACATATTGCTACAGTCGCTATGCTCCTTAGGAGACTACAGGAAACTGGTCTCACAGCCAGACCTAGCAAATGTCTCATCGCATTTGAAAAGCTGGACTTCCTGGGGCACACTATTTCTCACGGCTGTAGTTGGCCTATTAAGAAGAACGTGGAGAAAATAGTGGCAGCAAAAAGACCCCGAACAAAGAAAGACACCAGGTCATTCTTATCACTATGTGCTTACTATCAGAAATACTTCCAGAACTTCAATGGACTGACAGCACCTCTGACTGACCTCACCAAGAAAGGTTGTCCTGATAAGGTCATGTGGAATCAAAAGTGCGAACATGCATACAGCACTTTGAAAGGACAGTTGACGGCATACCCCATCCTAAGGTTACCTGACCTTAAGAAACCTTTCGTACTGAGAGTTGACGCGTCAGGTCAGGGCATCGGATCAACATTGCTGCAAGTCGAGGACAGTGACCCGAACCTGCTATTTCCAGTAGCTTACGGCAGTCGGAAACTGAATAAAGCGGAACGCAACTACAGTGTCGTTGAAAGAGAATGTCTCGCTCTGATTCATGGCATCAGACGCCATCATGAGTTTCTGTATGGTACTTCTTTCACGGTGCAAACAGACCATGCTCCATTAGCTTTCCTGGGTGCCAATAAGGAATTCAACGCAAGGATAATGCGTTGGGCCTTGTTATTGAGAGTTTATTCCTTCAAAGTGGAATATATTCCAGGAAAACAGAATGTCGGAGCTGACTTCTTGAGTAGAGACTGGACCACGGAGGAAGAGGAGAAAATCGACGATGCCAATCATCCAAAAGCTACCGATCAGGGCACCTTCATTGTCATAAATGAAACATGAAAACGAGTTTCCATGTCTCAAAAGTGGGGTCGATTGTGACGTACGTCTAAGTATGACAAATGAATTTCCCTGACTCGATGGATTATAACAGAATATTGGCCTCTCATAACTTTAGAACCCCTGATCATCTGTTGTAACTTTAACCCGCATGCAGCATTTCCACGAGAAATTTACACGCTGGATAAAAGACAGGCTGATCTTCAGAATTCAACGTGGAGCGGTATACGATCTAAAGAAATCAGGGCACTCCCAGCTAACGTAGTTAGCTTCTCGAGAAATTTTTCGCACTCTCATGCGAGCAGCCTGAGACGAAGAAAATCGGTAGACGGGGGGAAACAGCGGAATCGCAGCGGTTAACACAACGGCGAGGTACCTCGGATTCTGCTCGACTTCAAGAAAAGTGTGAAAACCTAACACGTCCTATTTAAGTTACATTTGAGAAGTATAAATAAAGAACTCCGAAAACTGCATTTTATCGTTCGTTCTGACAGAATCCTAGTTTCACTAGCATAGTCGGATTCCTGCTAGATTTCATCTACCTTCGTTGACTATTGGAGTGTATTCTTTCTGCGCAGACGGTAATTTATACATTAGCTTCGAGTGATCAGTGGTCTAGTTATTTCAATTTATTTCATTGGATTGTGGTGTAAATTTAACCTTATTAAATAAACCCATTTTCAAATAATAATAATAATAATAAATTCTTTAAGCGCCAAACACGGCGCATAAGGCAGAAACCAGTGCTCTCCAGGTTGTTCGTTGTGACGCCACTCCTCTTAGCTCTTGCACATTATTTAGGCCCAACGTTCTTCCTTCTCTTATTATTGTTCTTCTGAGTGTTTCTTTTGGTCTTCCTTTTTTCCGCTTACCCTCAGGAACCCAAGTGAGCGCCTGTAGTGGTATTCTGTTGTTTTACATTCGTAGGACATGACCGATATATGACCATCGTCTTTTCCTTATATAGTCGGAGACATATTTCTGCCTAGAGTCTTCTCTTATTTGTCGATTAGTCTTGAATTCTTTCCAACTGATGTTCATGAGTTTTCTAAGACATTTGTTCTCGAATGTATTCAGCTTGTTCTCCAATGATTTTGTTATTTTCCAACTCTCACAGCCGTATGTTAAAACTGAGATAACATTTGAATTAAACAGACGAAGCTTGGTATGTATATTCAATGATCGTAATTTCCAAATGTTAGATAATCTATTGAAGGCGCTAGCTGCCAAAGCAATTCTAGTATGGATTTCTCTTGTTGTGTCACCATCCTGAGTCATTTTACTGCCTAAATAATTGAAACTTTCAACTTTCTGTAGTTTTTCCCCGTTCAAGATGATATCAAAGGTCTCGTTAGAAAAGTTCATAGCTTTAGTTTTAGAGGCATTTATTTGGAGACCAATTTTAACCGAGAGATGACACAAATTATTTATTGCTTCTTGGGATTGTCTTGGTGTTGAACTTAAGAATGCTACATCATCTGCGAAATCCAGGTCCCCCAGGAATTTTCCATTTGTCCATTTTATACCCAATTGTTCATTGTGGGTATAGTTTCTCATAACCCAATCAATAGCTATTCCAAAAAGTAGTGGTGACATAATACAGCCTTGTTTCACCCCTGTTTCTACTGTAAACCATTCTGTATTCCCTTTATTTGTTCTAACACAACATCTTGCATTGTCATATAGCGCTTTGATTATATTCACATATTTTGTTGGAAAACCATAGATTGTAAGTATCTTCCACAATGATGGGCGGTGTAGACTATCAAAGGCTTTTTGAAAATCGACGAAGGTGATAATAAGTGGCGATTGCCTTTCCACTGATTCTTCTATAATTGTTCTTAGTGTGAATATTTGATCAATACATGATCGTTTCGGCCTGAAACCCGCTTGTTCTTCTCTGATCTTTTCGTCAGCATGCAATTTAAGTCTTTCTAACATCATGCAACATAATAATTTTCCAGGTACTGATAATAGAGATATACCACGCCAGTTATTACAGTCTGATAGATCACCTTTCTTCGGTAACTTTACAATAATACTGTCTTTCCATTGTTGTGGTGGTTGTTCTTCTCTCCATACTTCATTTATAATATCTAAAATTCTCAAGAGGTTGTTGTCATTAACTGCTTTAATCATTTCCCCTGAAATTTCGTCAACTCCAGCAGCTTTAAAATTTTTTAATCTTTTAACGGCTTGTTTGATCTCGTCCAGCGTGAATTCATCGCAAGTTATTGGCAAAGTGGTTGTGGATGTTTCATTATTAAAATCAGGTGTTACAGTTGGTGGTGGTCTGTTTAGCACCTCCATGAAGTGCTCAGCCCATCTCTTCATTTGTTCTTTTTCTGTTGGTATTGAATTCCCTAATTTACCTTTAACAGGTGTTTCCATAGCAGTAGGCTGGTGACATAGTTGTTTTGTAATTTGATAAAGGCACCTACTATTACCAGTTCTTGCAGCATTTTCAGCTTCTACGGCCAGTTCATTGATGAAATGTCTTTTATCTCTTCGAGTTTTTGTCTTCACTTCTTTATTTAACAAGTTATAAGTTAGTTTGCAAGATTCAACTGCATTATGTGTACTTGCCGCTAGTAGTTTAAGTTTTGCTGTTTTCCTTTCTTGTATTTTATCCCAAGTATCTTCTCTCATCCATTTTTTCTTTTTATGTACTAGGTATCCGGTGGTCGCTACAGCTGCTTCTGTCATTGCTGTTCTCAGTTGTTCCCATTTAGTATCGATTGTCTTGGTGGTGATATCGTTGTCAATTTTGCCTAAAGCATCGAAATAGTTGTTCATTTTGACATTATATTCCTTCTTTATATCATTTGATTGCAGTCTGTGTACATCTATTCTTCTATTTTTATTCGGTTGGTATAACTTCTTCAGTTTAATTCTCATTTTAGCTATGCAGAGGTTATGATCGCTTCCGATCTCTGCACCTCTGTATGCTCTGACGTCTTGAACTGATGAGCGAAATTTAGCGCTTATGCAGAAGTGATCTATCTGGTTCTTAGTTCTGCCATCAGGTGAATTCCATGTTATCTTGTGGATATTCTTATGTGGAAAGATGGTGTCTGCCACAACGAGGTTTGATATTTCACAAAGTTCTAGAAGTCTTTCGCCATTTTGATTCATACAGCCTATGCCATGAGTACCGAGATATCTTTGTACTCCATCGTTGTTGTCACCTACTTTGGCGTTAAAATCACCCATGACTGCTATTATGTCATGCTTGGGTATTGTGTTGATGGTACTTAGAAGTGCTTCATAGAAGTCATCTTTTGTGGTATCAAGAGCGTCGTTAGTTGGTGCATAACATTGTACAATTGAGAGCTTGAAAAATCGTGTCTGAAATCAAAGTTCTAGTGCAAACTAATGTTACAGCTAAAAGTATTTCCTCACACACTTGACGCGTAAATTAATTTTGCAGACGTTAAAAGGAATTATAACCAGTAAATCCAGTTTAGTTCTGTATAGATAGATGTGCTTTTAATTATTTTAACTCACGGGGAGTTTTCCTGATTTGTTAATTGACGACGCTAATAAAGAAAATAGGCTAACTGTAATTTATCGCGTGTCAGATTATAATATGATTTGTAATGCATTTCTTGTTTTGATTATCTTTCATTCAGAACGATCATTCAACCTGCATCCCAGCAATTATTTATTATATACAGAGTTCTGCCAACTCAATTCGATAACTCCAGTAACATATGAACTTTTTAAAAGCTAAACTTGTGGCGACCTGTAATGGGCCCCGCTCCTCTGAATTTAACTGAGAATAAAGCCACCCAAGAAACACTTTTAAAATACTAGTTCATATAGGCTAGTCCTTAAAGTAAACTGGAAGCAGAACATATTTTATTCACTGCCCTATTTGTGAAGAAAAAACATAGGTCTACCTGAACACTGTCTGTCAAGTATATTCAGTGGATTTTACACACCCCCCGAAGAAGAACTTCATTCATTCATTCATAACCCTCCACTCCCAAAGGAGCATAGGCCTTCAACAAACACATGCCAAGTCCTCCTGTCACGTGCCATCATCTCAAGTTCTTTCCATGTTCTCCTCATCATTTTCACCTCTGTTTCCAACTCTCTTCTCCATGTACTTCTTGGTCTTCCTCTGCCTCTCTTGCCCTGGGGGTTCCAGAACAAGGACTGCCTTGTAATGCTATCAACAGGTTTCCTCAGTGTGTGTCCTATCCATCGCCATCGTCTTCTTCTCATCTCTTGTTCCACTGGCACTTGTCCAGTTCTTGTCATCAGTTCCACATTGGTAACCTTGTCATACCATTTTAATCCCTCTATTCTACGCAAGCACCCATTTATGAAAGTCTGTAGCTTTTTGGTTGTTGTCTTTGTTGTTCTCCATATCTCCGAGCCATACAATAGGACTGACTTCACATTTGAGTTGAAGATTCTTATTTTCGTGTTGGATCCTATTTCTCTTGATCTCCATATATTTCCCAATGCAATGAAAGCTCCTCTTGCTTTTTGTATTCTTATTTTGATATCGCTGTCTGTCCCTCCAACTTTATCTATATTACTGCCAAGATATGTGTATGATTCTACATCTTGTATTGGCGTTTCTTCAAGTTCAACCCTGTTTTCATTACCTGCATTTATTCGCATTATTTTTGTCTTTTCCCTGTATATTTTCAGACCCAATTGCTGTGACCTCTCATCGAGTGTTTTCAATTTGTCCTGCATCTGATTACGGTTATGGGACAGGAGAGCCAAATCATCAGCAAAATCCAGATCATCCAACTGCTTAGTCAGAGTCCACTGGATTCCATTTCTGTTGTGTGTTGTCGATGATCTCATAACCCAATCTATTGCCAGCAAGAAAAGAAATGGAGACAAGAGGCATCCCTGTCGCACTCCTGTTCTTATCCCAAATGGTTCTGTAAGCTGTCCTTCATGAAGAACTCTGCACGTCATGTCTTCATAGGTTTTCTTTATTAAATTAATGATCTTCAGGGGAACTCCATAATGCCTCATCAATTTCCAAAGTGATTCTCTGTCCACACTGTCAAATGCTTTTTCGTAGTCCACAAATCCGATGTATAGTGGTGAATTCCATTCCAGACTTTGTTCAACTATTATTTTCAAAGTGGCTATCTGGTCTGTACATGATCTGTTTTGTCGAAAACCTGCTTGTTCATCTCTCAATTTCTTGTCTATGGACTCCTTTAATCTCTCAAGGATAATCCTGTTCAATACCTTTCCTGGCACTGATAGTAACATTATTCCTCTATAATTTGTGCACTCTTGTAGATTTCCCTTCTTAGGCAACTTAACCAGATATCCTTCCTTCCATTCTGCTGGTATCTCTTCCTTTTCCCAGACTTTACCAAGTAATTTATATAACATCTCTGTAGCCGTGTCGATATCTGCTTTGATGGCCTCTGCTGGAATGCCATCAGGTCCAGACGCTTTTCCATCTCTTAGAAGCTTTATGGCTTTCTTTATTTCTTCCTTCGTTGGTCTTTCACCGTTAATTTGTAGCTCTTCTTCTGCTGGCTGGATGTCCGGCGGGTTTTGTGGAGCTGGTCTATTGAGAAGGTCCCCAAAATATTCTGTCCACCTCTTCATTTGCTCTTGTATATTGCTGAACAGTTTCCCATTCTTATCTTTTATGAGGCAACTTGTTTGCTTGTATTTCCCTGTTAGCTTCTTTGTGCTGCTATACAGTTCTCTCATATTTTCTTTGGCTGCAGCATCTTCTGCCTCTCTTGCCAACTCCTCAATATACTTCCTCTTGTCTCTTTTGATACTTCTTTTTACTTCTTTGTTTGCTTCTGTGTACACTTCTTGAGCCTTGGCTTTGGAACTTCTGGTTTTGCTTGTGTTTAACTCTGCTTTCTTGTTTTTTCTATCTTTTATCTTATTGATGGTTTCTGTTGTTATCCATGCTTTTTGTTGTCTTTCCCTTTTCCCCAGTATTTCTTCACATGTCTCCTTCCATACCGTTTTGACCTGCTGCCAATAGTCTTCTGTATTCTCTACATCTTCCAACTGTTGGAGCACTTGGAATTTGTTGGATACTGTGACCGCAAATTTGTCTCTTGTTTCTTGATTTCTTAGCTGTCCTACATTAAACTGTTGTCTATAATTTTGCATTGTTGCATATCTCTTGAGTTTCATTTTTACTTTGGCTATCAGAAGATGGTGATCTGATGCCCCATCTGCTCCTCTATATACCTTTACATCCTGCAATGATGATCTAAACTTCTTCTTTATGCATATATGATCGATCTGATTTTCTGTTCTATGGTCTGGTGATATCCATGTTGCCTTGTGTATTCTCTTATGTGGAAACATGCTTCCTCCTATAGCCAGTTGATTTGAAGCACAGAAGTTTGCGAATAGTTCTCCATTTTCATTCATTACTCCTAGCCCATGTTTTCCCATGACTTCTTCAAATCCGGTATTGATTGTACCTATCTTTGCATTCATGTCACCCATCAAAATTGTGATGTCTCTTCTTTTTACTTTATCCATAATTTCCTGTAGTTTAGTATAAAATGCTTCTTTCACAGACTCTTCTTTGTCATTAGTTGGTGCATAACATTGGATGACATTGACATGAATTTTCTTTTTAGCTGTTTTGAAAATAGCTGTTATTATTCTGGGTCCCACAGCTTCCCATTCAATGAGTGCTTTCTGTGCTTCTTTAGATAACATAAGAGCTACCCCTTCACTGTGGTGTGAACTTTCGTCTTCGTGTCCTGAGGACAGCACCAATTCACCTGTGATGAGTTTCTTCCTGTCTACCCCCTTCCACTTTGTTTCACACATTCCCAGAACCTCGATTTTGTATTCCCTCATTTCTGCTGCTACTTGTGCCACTTTCCCTTGTTCGTTCAATGTCCGAACATTCCAGGTGCCAAATCTGGAAGTTCTCCTAGAAGAAAGAAGGTTAGTCAGCAACACAGACTCCTTTCGGCTTTCTCTGTGTTGCATCATACGCCTCCCCGCGAGAGGACCTTCCCCTGTCTTGGATGGCTGTGTTTTATTTTCTTTATTTGACTTGTCCATATTTGTTGAAGTTTTTTGTGGTTTAAATTTTTTTTTACAGGATGGGGTAACCGGCCCCATGCCCAACCCTCCTTAGTCGCCTTCTACGACATGCTTGGCAGGGGACAGTGTTACTATTCTTTGCTCCCCTTTCGGGCCCCGGTAACACACGGGTGGAAGAAGAACTTACCTCAGTGTTTTTTTTAACTTGTGACATTACGGAAAAAGAAAGTTATCTCCGCCAGCTGTGCCAATTTTAGGAACCACACCATACCTCACGCCTAGCCAAGTGCCTGTGCCATTAATTAGGAACTTTATCTAAACCAACAGTAGCCTTTACGCTTCACCGTCTGGCGATTTTTTGAGACTATTTGTTACCTCGTTAAATCTGGGGTCTGACACGGAAGAATTAAGAGGACCAGTCCATTATTCCACGGTATTAGCTGCTGTGGTAAATAATTCCTAGAGTGACAGAATTCACCATTTTTTTAAGTCTGCGTGTGTGTTTGTGGGATGGCCAGCCCTAGTGTGTTTTTTTTGAATGAAAGGAGATTTAATCTTTTCTTTACCCTTTTTATTAGTTCGACCTAGTACTAAGGTGCATTATATTCCTTGTACGGGATTTCTCCTAGCGGGATTGTGTAACTGTGTTCATTCCCCCCTCCCGTAAAATTTGTATGATTAAAGGGAGACATTTGAGAACCCTAGCTTTTCCTCTACACCCCCCCCCCCTTTTACTGTAACCCCTTGCCTCAGAGTAATAAATTTACCAGTGGGTTAAATTGCCTATCTCTGATCACCCCCCCCCCCCCCCCACCCCCCCCCCCTTTCTTGTCTTTTGGACCGGGTCTTGTCTGTTAGTAAATACAAACGGGAAACGGTGGATGGAATATTTCTCCTCAAACCCCCCTCTTCCCTTATTTTTTTTTTTTAACCAGCAGCACTTGGGCTTTCAGCCCTTCGGCCCAATGACATGTCATTGCGAGGCTGGGGAACCTGAGGACTTTCATTCAAACCCGGTCAGGAGCTTCGCTCCTTCCACAGAGGGTTTATCACAGGAGCCGTTCAGGCTATTCAGTCAAATTTCCGGCCGTAAACATTTCTTCAAACGCTGACGCCCGGGTTTGAACCATGAACACCTGGTCGCCAGTACAACGCCGAAGCCATTACACCAGCGCGGCTCCCTTATCATATTTGTATTCTGTAACCTTTGATTTTTGACTGTAAATGTATAATTATTTGTGACTGCTTTATGATAATAAAGGTATTAATCTTTATTTGTGTTGGTTGTCGGCTGACCCAAAACTCCAAACATTTCCATCTGTGTAGGCTGTATTCGTGTACGTTGAGCGACAGAATCACCAAATCGGTGAGTGCGCCTGAGCGACTGGAACTGACAAACAATTGTTTGCTCAGAAGAGAGATAGGAATAGTCTGTGAGAAACAGATATTGTCGTAATAAGAGACTGTCCTTGCTCTTCCCAGCGCTTGTGAATCTACTACCTCATTCTCCTAAATCCTTATTCTCACAGAGCCTTCAATATTCCTCTACACTCTAAAGGGACCAATATCCATCAGCACCCTCTCAGATAAAAATTACGACAACCACAAAGGGACATCTGCATATCAGACGAAGTCTCCACCGCATAACATTGCTTCAACACAACCTAGGAATAAGCCACCTCAGACGCTCGTGGCAATGTCAACACTCGCTTTGTGAAGAACAAAAGAACAGGCCATCGACACCTGACGAAATAAAGTGGACCGTCCAGTGTTATTGAATGCAGACAAAGACTTGTCCAGTGTATACAAATACCCAGAGTTTATTGACAGTCAGTCAGAGACCCGAAACAAGATATCCTTTTTTAGTATTTAGGAGTTGCTTACATTCATCATCATCATCACCTAGTATAGATTTAAGATTCATGTGTGTATTTTGCATTAACTATTCTCTTATTTTCCAGGTATAGTTACTGGTAGTTCTTATTACATTTGTATTCTTGTAATTGGATATTGTTACCTGGAAGTAATTCAATAAATGTTGTAGTTGTGTTTGCATTACCAACACACGTTATTACATATATAAAGAAGGAAAGAAAGTGTGCGAAAGAGACATACCTTTCTTCCTTTTCTGTTCACTCAGTGTAATAGAGGGGGTGGGGGCTCGTTAGCATTATAATATAGAGAGGGGGAATGGAATGGTAGGAGTGATAGTGTCACGAGATTCAGAATCACTGGGACTATCTGCGGGGAACTGATCCCAAAGTCTTATATTCACCTTCTCCACTCCTGCTGCATATTTTCAACCGGGTGCCAGGCAAATCTGAGCCATTGACAAAGCCGGCATCACACAGATAACTCTCCCTGGTTAATCTTCGGGTTAACCCTGTGACACCAGATAACCTTCCTTCCATTCTGCTGGTGTTTCCTCCTTCTCCCAGATTTTGCCAAGTAGTTTGTATAATATCTCTGTAGAGGTATCAATATCTGTTTTGATGGCCTCTGCTGGAATGCAGTCTGGACCAGCTGCTTTTCCATCTTTCATAAACTTTATGGCTTTCTTTATTTCTTCTCTACTTGGTCGTTCACAGCTGATTTGTAGCTCCTCTTCTGCTGGCTGAATGTCTGGGGGATTAGTCGGAGCTTGTCTATTGAGCAGTTCCTCAAAATGTTCTGTCCATCTCTTCATTTGTTCTTGAATATTACTAAGCAATTTTCCATTCTTATCTTTTATGAGGCCATTTGCTTGCTTATATTTCCCTGTTAGCTTCTTTGTGTTGTTGTGCAGCTTCCTCTGCTTCCCTTGCCATCTCTTCAATATACTTCCTTTTGTCTCTTTTGGTGTTTCTTCTTACTTCTTTGTTTGCTTTTATGTACACTTCATGAGCCTTGGCTTCGGAGCTTCTGGTTTTGCTACTGTTTAAATCTGCTTTCTTGTTTTTCCTGTCTTCTATCTTGGTAATGGTTTCTGTTGTTATCCATGCCTTGTGCTGATGTTCTCTTTTTCTCAGTACTTCTTCACATGTCTCGTTCCATATATTTTTTACTTGTTGCCAGTGGTCTTCCGTATCTGCTTCATCTTCCAGCTGTTGGGGTACTTGGTATTTGTTGGATACTGTGATTGAAAATTTTTCTCTTATTTCCTGATGTCTTAGATATCCCACACAATACTGTTGTCTATAGCTATGACTCAGACAGACAGGAAACGGTCCAAGGCATACAAGAGACACTGCAGGTGGTTTCTAAATGGTGTGAGGAAAGCGGATCAAAGGTCAATCCCAATAAGGCCTGTGTGATGTGGTGCTCTTTGAACAACTCCATAGTGAAAGCAGACCTTCCAGACATCACTTTCAATGGGCAGGACAAGATGACGTATGTGGGAGTAACGTTCGATCGTGGGCTATCGTTCAAGTATCATGTCGAGCTGATCATACAGAATGCAAGTGAGGACTGGCAGCCTTAAAAACAATGACTGCTGCGCACAAAGACTACTGTTTCTCCTGTATCATCAGCTCGTGATTTCAGTAATCGAGTATGGGATGGAATACTCACGCTGTCAGTGTCACAATGTGAACGACTGGAACGCATTCAAAATGAAGGGATGCGACTAGTTTTGGGCTGTACGCGTGATACCTCCATTGTGACACTGAAAATGAGATACATGCTCAAATTGCTGTCGATTAGGTCCAGATATGCGATGGCCCAGGCAAAAGCCTATATGCGAGTAGCTACCGACAAAAGACATCCTCTACATGAGAACGTAGCTGACAACAAAAGGAGCAGGAATAAAGAGGGAGATGGCATGGATGGTACAGGCAGAGGCTACGATTGGTCAGGTGACCAGGGTTGAAAATATATAAATATTAGACAAAGATAACGGTATGTTTTTAGGAACTCGTAAGAAATAAAGAAGTAGAACACTAGACAACAGAAAAACAACAGACGTGAGTGGCTTACCCAGGACTCGAACCCAGGACCTTCCGTGCGACAACCCCGCCTAGCTATGCAAATCTTCTATCATTTACTAGACACAGTAGGAGCCGCGCTAGCGTAGTGGTTACAACACCGCTCTGGCGACCGGGTGATTCAGGATCAAACCCGGGCGACGGCATTTGAGGATTTTTCGTCGACCGGGATTTGGACTGGATTAACTCGAGACCTGGCGAGTACATTTGAAGTAGTGTCGTCGACCAGGGACTGGCGGCTCCTGAGCCGACCCAGCTCTAATGGGTACTTCCGAAAACGGTGAGTATCTGCCTGAATGGCGAGGGACACTTGTCTCTGTACAAGAAAATAGGATACTCACTAAAAATCAATGTCAGGTTAGACATTAAAAATAACATGAGAAAAAAAAAAAAAAAAAAAAACTAGACACAGTATTAAGGTCTTTGTCTTATGTAGTCTGACTTATACTGTATAATAGGGGAACAACAGAAGTGATTGCGTCATTAATAGGCTGGACTGCCCATGGTAAATTTCCGGTGTATTGCGAGTCGCTCTAATGACCAGTCATCGAAGCATCATTTTTTGGTGATGCCTAGATGGCAAGGAGAATAGTGTGATTCGCTTGCATAGCTAGGCGGGGTTGTCGCACGGAAGGTCCTGGGTTTCTGAGAAATCAGGATGTCGTTGCTGAACAGAGTGGAGCCTACATGACAACAACCTCAAGCATGAGAATGGAGGTAGAGGCAGTTACTGCAGCACTGAGGTGGCTGTCTGAAACTCCATCAACCAGGGCAGTTATATTATCAGACTCTTAAGCCATGCTTCGGAAAGTTCAGAACGGACGGCTGCGGCTGGAATGGAAATCATCAATAGAATCTTCAAGAACTGGTGTGGATCTACTGTCCTGGTCACGCAGAGGTACATGGCAATGAGAGAGCTGACAGACTGGCCTCGAGAGCACCCATAGTGGGGAAACTGGACATGGATAAGGGAGAGATAATAAGGGCAGTTAATGATCGCCTGCTAGATAATGACACTGCAATGGATGAATCAACAAGGCTAAGACTGTTGGAGTTTGGCATCAAACGTGAGACTAGCAGAGTTGGACGGGAGAGAGGATGCATCCGTCGTATGTACAACCAGCGTGCTAAAGGTACAATTAACATGCATACTCTTCGACATCTGCTGAGGGAGACAGAGCACCTATGGGTTTGCCCGGATTGCACTGAGGTCGATTCTTAGCTACAATAACAATAGGTATATAATGTTGTAAATTTCTTGAGTTTTAATTTTGTTTTAGCCAACAGAAGATGGTGATCTGATACCGTATCTGCTCCTCTACATACTTTTACATTATGCTATGATGACCTAAACGTCTTACTTATGCATATGTGATCAATCTGATTCTCAGTTCTGTGGTCTGGTGATAACCATGTTGCTTTATGTATTCTTTTATATGGAAATATGCTTCCTCCTATAGCTAGTTGATTTGAAGCACAGAAGTTAGCTAATAATTCCCCATTCTCGTTCATCATGCCTAATCCATGCTTTCCCATGATTTCTCCAAAGCCGGTATTGTCTGTTACTATTTTCGCGAAAAAGCAAAGAGCCATCAATAATTTCAAGAGCTTGGCAAGAGAAGCTAAAGACGCAGTGTGAGAGGGCTTTGTGACACAGGTTGGCACTGACAAAACAATACAGAAATTCGGGTTCTTACATCGCAGAATGAGTAGGAAAAGTACAGGCCAACCAATTCCTAATATTCTCAGCTCGACAGAAATAAGCCTGACGACCGATGCCGAAAAGGGACATGCATTACTCAAGCGTTATATGAGACTCAGACAGATAAAGGTGACAAAGCTGCCCGCCAAGAAATTAAAGACCGTATCCTGGGAAGCGACAGAAGAGACGACATATATTTCGACCTCATATCCGAAGAAGACGTTATGTGCACTTTAGAATCTAGTTGGAACATTGCCCCGGGTCCTGATGGTGTACATTATCACCACTTTAAACAGCTGGATGACACAGGCATTAAGAATGTGGTGAGGGATTTCAACAATAGCATACAGAATGCTGAGGAGCCAGAAGATTGCCACTTCCTAAACCCGGTAAAGACCCCCCACTTCTCAGCAGCTACAGAATTATTACAATGCAGAATGTCTACGGTAAACTACTAGAAAAGATAGTGGCACGAAAAATAATGAATCACCTCGAAAATGCACAGATCCTACCCGATACTCTCAGCAGCTATAGGCCCATGAAAGTAACATGGGGTAATGTTGGAACTTTTGCTTATGATGTATACGAGGGGTTCCAGGATAAGCGAGAAACGGTTGCTGTAGCAATTGACCTAGAGGATGCTTATAACAGTGTGAACTTTGCAATATTAATAAACTGTGTAATGGCTTGCGGTGTTAACACTTGGCTTACAAGATGGATAGCAGCTGCATTAACTCAGAGATCAGTGGCATTTCGCTTGGGAACATAGACATCAAACCCAATGCCCATTAGCCCGGGGTTCTCCACTATCACCGGTGCTGTTTAATATTTATACCGCTAAAGTAGCCGCCATTCAGCCAACTGGGTTGGGACGAACACTGACTTTTGCTGATGACATTCACATTTATATAACTGGCTCTGACCGACAAGAAATGGTTAATAGCATACATGGGACACTACAGGAGGTGTCTAAATGGTGCGAGGAAACTGGCTCCAAAGTCAATCCCAACAAGGCCTGCATGATGTGGTGCTCCTTGAACAACTCCATTGTGAAAATAGACATCCCAGATATAACTCTCAATAGACAGAAAATTGAACGGCAAGAGAAGCTGAAATACCTTGAAGTTACATTCTTTTTTTTTTTTTTAAGTAAAACTTTTGCCTCGTTTTGACGAGGCGCGTCCTGTTCAACCTAGTCGGTTATATTAGGGCGCATGTCCAAATATAAAAGACCCTTAGGTCTGGTACGTATTGTAAGGAGTTACATTCGATCGCGGGCTCTCATATAAGTACCATGTTGAGCAAATCACACTGAAATGCAGGAGAGGTCTAGCAGCCCTGAAAATAATGGCTGCGGCGCGTCTGCAGCAGAGATTACTATTTCTTCTTTATCATCAGCTAGTCATATTGAGTATGGGCTGGGAATACTCACACTGTCAGTAACACAATGTGAACGACTAAAACACATTTAAAATGAAGAGATGTGTATAGTCTTGGGCTGTACGCGAGATACCCCCATTGTGACAATGAGGCATATGCTCGGAGTGCTGTCGATTAGATCCAGATATGCGATGGCCCAAGCAAAGGCCTATATGCGAGTAACCACAGACAAACGGCGCCCCCTGTATAGAAACATAGCTGGCATTAAAAGAGTAAGAATAAAGAGAGGGATGTCATGATGGCACAGGCAGAGACAACGATCAAGCAGGTGGCCACAGTTGAAAACATATTCAAAGGGGAAGAGTGGAGTATGTCAGATGAGAACTGGATTAATTACCAGCAAGTCATCATCAGCATTGGTAGAGAGTGTAGAACTTGGGGCAATGGAAAAGCAGAACTGGAGATTAATCAACTGATGCACGATCCTGCCGGGGATAATGATGCCATTGTGTATAGAGATGGGTCTGTGATCCGTGGTGAGAAATCAGGCTGGGGCTTCTCTGCTAGGGTAAAGGGCAGAATGGTCGCGGAACATAGCGGGGCTTACAAGATAACAACTTCCAGCATGAGAATGGAGGTAGAGGAAGTCACTGCAGCCTTAAGGTGAACATCTGAAACTTCATTCACAAAGGCAGTCATTGTGTCTGACTCTCAGTCCATGCTTAGAAGGGTTCAAAGTGGTTGGTTGCAGCATGATTGGAAAACATTCATAGAAGCTTCGAGTCTACAAGAGCTGGTGTGGATCCACTGTCCTGGTCATGCAGCGGTATGTGGTAATGAGAGAGCTGACAGACTTGCAGCAAGAGCACCCACAGTAGGGACACTGGATATGGATAAGGGAGAGATACCGAGAACAATTAATGATCACCTGTTAGAGAATGACACTGCAATAGATGAATCATCAAGGTTAAGACTGTTGGAATATGGCATCAAACGTAAGGCTAGCAGAGATGGACATGATAGAGGATGCATCCGTCGTGTATACAACCAGCGAGCTACAGGAACAGTTAGCATTCACACTCTTCGACATATACTGAGGGAGACTGAGCACCTATGGGTTTGCCCCAAGTGCAGTGATGTCGGTTCTGTTCAACAATAACAATTTTTTCATTTAGGTCCCCCATCAAAATTGTGATGTCCTTTCTTTTCCTTTTGTCCAAGACATTTTGTAGTCTGGTGTAAAATTCTTTCTCAGATTCTTCTTTATCATTTGTTGGTGCATAACACTGGATGATGTTTATATTCATTTTCTTTTTGGCTGATTTAAACATTGCTGTTATAATTCGGGGTCCCATTGCTTCCCATTCTATACGTGCCTTCTGTGTTTCCCTAGACAGCATTAGAGCCACCCGTTTACTGTGGTGGGCACTTTCCTTGTAATGTCCTGAGGGCAACACTATTTCTCCTGTGATCAATCTCCTCCTCTCTATGCCCTTCCACCATGTCTCGCAGAGGACCAGTGTTACGTTGCGTTGCGTGTCTTTATATTATTCTTAGAATTATAATTGGAGTAACGACTGGTTACTCTGGCCAAGATTAACACTGGGGTAGAACTGGTCACCAACGCAAACAGCCAATATCAACTTGAAATATTAATGTCACAACAAAGGCAGAGTGGACAATATACACAATGTTTATTTACAGTACACGCTGCTCCACATGCTTAATCTTGAAAGCCATTGTATCTTATGGCATAACATATTCAGTCATCGATATAACTCTGTACCATCTGTAGCTAGAACACTGTCCTCGACAGATTTACACACTTTTATTTAATCAGTTCAACGAATGCATACTCCCTTTCAAATGAAGATAGCTAGTACACCTCACACAAGATCTTTATGTACTAGTTTGTTTTTTCTTTTTTTTTTCGTACGCCCGCTAATACTCGAGGCGAAATCTCAGGTTATTATTATTATTTTTTTTTAAAATGTCTAACCTGACATTGATTTTTACGTGAGTATCCTATTTTCTTGTACAGAGACAAGTGTCCCTCGCCATTCAGGCATATACTCGCCGTTTTCGGAGGTACCCATTAGAGCTGGGTCGACTCAGGAGCCGCCAGTCCCTGGTCGACGACACTCCTTCAAATGTCCTCGCCAGGTCTCGAGTTAATCCAGTCCAAATCCCGGTTGACGAAAAATCCTCAAACGATGTGATGGTACAACATAGGGATATGTCACAATATTATATAAATTTCAGGAGCTCAGATACATACGTCCACTCGCCATAAGCCACACACATCGAAGACCTAGCAAACGATATTCCCCTGTCTGCCTTCCTTACCTCCACATCTGCCCATCTACACCCCGAGGCAATGATGTCACTTCCTGTGTTACCAAGGACTACGTATAATAAACAAACGAGGAGCCTTGTCGAACCATCTAATGATATCGACCCAAATGTTATGAATTTTACTCATAACATTACTCCCACCCTCAAATAATGAAAAACAAAGTTTTTATTATTTCCATGGTGTGAGTATAACATCACAAGAGTGAAATTTTGTATCATCAAATTTCACTGTAAGTACGAAATAGCATAGCACCCAGGTTAATGCCACAGAGTAGGCAATTAAACACTCAAAGTGTGGACAATGGTAAAAACCACAGCCAAAGACTACCAATGACAAAAATCGTTTTAACAACAATGTGAGGTGGCCATAACTAAAAGTATCCCACATATTAAAAAATACATGCAATACATGCACTCACATACCTCACACCGTCCAATAACACCTATCTGTCAAGTCCAGTATCAGTAGTCAATTAATTTCTCATTAATCAATAGCAATAATGCAAAGTATTAAAGAGGAAAAAGAAATGCAACAGCGTAATTAGATGACATGAGGCAGACAAACATATCATTAAAGAGAATGAATGCAACATTATACACTAAAAAAAAAAAAAATTAAAGTTATTTGTAACTCGTAAGTACTTGTCAGAACCATAGCATTGTGGTGTTAAAAGAAAAAAAATGTTATCTTGCATCTAACACAATTGTGTGAGCAATTAGATAAGAATATGCTAATGTGTTTTACGCATAGATAATAGTATGGAATATCAGCCATATATCGATTCAAAATCTATTGTGAGCGTGAAAATGATTTGTATCAAAGACCAAACCATATCTGGCAAATGAAAATTAATTAACACTCAAATTAAGCACTGTAATTAAAATGCGTAATGTAATGGTATTATACCCATTAATGAAAAATTAAACTAAAGTCCAGTGAGAAAATGTCCAACTGACAAATGTTAATGTCCCTGATTCTCCTCCATACAATGGTATATTGATATAAAGTATGAATGTACAAGTCCACACGAATTGAGAACCGAAAAAAGTACAACAATAGTATTCCTGGTAATCTCCCTTGATCATGCGACAGGTTCTGGAGTAATGTCCCTTAATCCACAGATGCTGTCTGCAAATTGAGAACAAAAACGAACGTATGCATAAAATCTCTGCAAGTCAGAGCATTTTCATAATTTTACAGAATGTGCGTTCACTAGTCTGTAAATCGAATATGATCATTGTCAATAAGGCAGAAGATATCCATGTAATGCGCGGAGTGGAAAGAGTTACTACACGAAATTGTCCATATCAGCATTCATCATCATCAGGTGTCATGTGATCTGATCAATAACTATAAGCACTGTCACAAAAAAAAGTTATTGCGAAAGTTTTAGCTAGTTCTCTGAGTTGGCATTGCACAACGAATCAGTGTACCTTCCATCCTGGGAACATAGTAATACAAATGAAAATTTTCATCAGCACCAGCAGTGATAGCCAATAAAGCTTCAATAAGTTCAATGTTACTCTGGTCAACATGTGACGAAGTAAGTCAATAGGTTAGTCGCAATTCCACAAGTCACCTGCATTTATCGAGTTGTTTGGTAACCTAGGGTCCTTGACACATCTTGACAGGATGTCTGCCAAAACATTCTGACTGCCTTTGATAGCCCGTATTTCATAATCGTAAGGCTGAAGTGCAAGGGATGCTCTGGCAGCCTTCTCGTTTCTAAATCTCGCTGTCTTGAGATATGAAATAGCCTTCTGATCTGTCTCTAAGACGAATTTAGCTCCCATCAGATATCTCTGGAGTTTGGAGAAACAGTAAACAACAGCAAGCAGCTCTCTTTCCACAACGGGTATCTTTGCCTCGTTGGTGACAATTTTCGACTGACATACAGGATTGGATGCAGACAACCATCGAATTCCTGCATAAGTGTACCACCAATTCCTTATCCAGAGGCGTCGACTCTAAGGATAAAAGGAAATCGAGCATCAGGCAATTTCAAAATTGGTGATTTGGAAAAACTAGATTTAAGTAAATTTAAAGAATCATGACATACATGTGACCAAACAATCCTATTTGGGGAGTTCTTTCTTAATAACTGAAGTAATTTCTGAAAAATTAGGCAAGAATTTTCTGTAGAAACCGACCAGACCTAAAAGACTGCGGACCTGTAAAAAGAATGATTAGTAAGATAATAATAATAAGATAAATTGAATAGATAAAAGAAGCAGACAGACAGTTTTAGGACTCCCTTTAAAACTTGTAACGAACTTATTCAGTTTGGGAGCCGCGGTAGCATAGTGGTTAGTGCACTGGCTTCCTAGATCAGTGGTCTATGGTTCGATCCACAGATGAGGTGGAATTTTTTTAAGGCCGCAAACGGCTCTGTCACCGTTTGGTTGTACAGCGTAAAATACGCTGCAGTTAAAGTCAGTTTTTTTTTTTTATTAATGTGTTTGCTACTTCATTTTGTAGCACGCCCCTTTCAACCATCTACCATGTACATGGATTTGTTGGTTATATCAGGACGTGTTTCTTTTATTGTAATATGTTTTTGTTTGTATTTGTTTTATATTATATTATCTCTAGTCGGTATTTTTCCTTTTGTAGTTATAGTTCAACATGGTTTTTAAAAAAAATTCCAATATATGCTATTTTCTAAGTTAGTATGTTTTTGATTTTTACTGGATGGTTTATTTGGTTAATCTGTATGTTTCTGGGGCGAGTCTTTCACCAGTTTGGACTACTGGTTCAATTCCTTATTTGATTTTTATATGTTAGCTTTAGTTTTTGTAATATAGTGTTTTATTAACTTTTGCATTTCTGAAGGGCTCTTTGTGCCTATGAGATTTTCTACACTCATTTCTACCTTGTGGTTACTACAGTATGTCTTAATGTTTTGCCTCTGTTGGTCATATTTTTTGCAGTCCACTAGAAAGTGCCTAATTGTGTTTGGTTCTTGACACTCTTCACATGTGGGTTCCTCTATCATGAAATATCCAGTTCCCAGCTTGAGTCTCAGCAATTTTTTATTAATTGGTATTTTTAGTTCATCTTTTATTTGACATTTTTTGCTTGGTTTTTTAAGGATTTTATATGAGTGTCTTGCTTTTTTACTTAGGTCCCATGCTGTTATCCATTCTTTAGTTATTTTTTGAGCAATTAAGCTCTTAATTTCAAACTTCCCTAAGCCTACTTCAATTTGGTTATGGCTAGTTCTCCCCCCTTTGGCTTCTTTGTCTGCTAGCTCATTTCCTGCTATCCCCACATGTGATGGTATCCATGTTAGTGTTGCACTGCATCCTATATTTTGTAGATATGTATTAACCTGTAGTATTTCCTCTATAATGTCTGGCCTGCTGCCTTCTGTTCTGTTTCTGATTGCTAGTACTGATGATAGGGAATCTGTGAGAATGGTTACTTTTTTTGGTGGATTTTCTGCAGCTATTTCTAAAGCTTTTAGGATTGCCACTAATTCTGCTGTAAAGATAGATGTATTACTTGTTACTTTGTATCTTTTATAAATTTTTAGTTTTGGTATTGCTATTCCTGCTCCTAATTGTCCTTCTTCATCTTTGGACCCATCTGTATATATAGTTAGGCTATTATTTGTATACCGTTCTATGTACTCTAGTGTTTTACTTTTTGCTGAGATTATGTCGTTAGATTTATTTATGATCTTTGATAAGTGGGAGTCAGTTTCTGGCACTTTTAATTCCCAGTCGAACAGTTATTTGGTGTTAACAAGATGAAAGAGTATATAAAAATGGGTTAGAAAATCAGAATAATTTAAGTGATAGGCTATTCGTTCTTAACATGGGAGATAAAAGAATGAAAATGTAGTGTTTTTTGTAAGGGAGGGAACCTTTTTAGACTTTAAAGTAATCTAAGTATATATCATTAGAGTTTACCAAATTTGCATATCAGACTAGTTTTAGTAAAGACATAGAAGGAAAAATGAAACTAAGGTAAAAAGTACTAAGGGGAATAACAATATTATTAGCGCCCTTTACAGTTAAGAGAACGCAGAGTAGAATAAACCGCACGTGAAAAGTGAGCGAAATGTAAACAGTTATGTAGCACAGTTCACGGAGTTGGACAGCATAGAATTAAGCGTGTAGGTGGCGTTAGGTGAGTGAGTAAAACTATGGACCAATCGCATTCACTCAAAAACAACTTTGGACCATCAGATAGGAAATTGAAGGACGAAAAGAGATTAGTCCCACCAGAAACCTTAACAGAGCAAGTCAAGTTTTGCTGGGCTCTCAAGAAATGTGAAACCTGCGGTTTGCAGAAGGTCTACAGAAATAGCTAGATATAGAAAGGTAGTAATAGGAATTCAGGAGAACATTTAGATTTGATTGATAATTTGTGCTATCAAACGTAGGATTAGCTCTTAGGTGGTGCTAGTAGGACAGTGATAGGTAACGGACTTCTGTATATAACGGTAAGATGAACTTTGAACTATTTTTTAGACTTTCAGCAACTTTTTCAGAGGGTAATGATGCCCACATCACAAGGTACATCAGCAAGAAAGAATATTGTAGTTGAGACACAGAAGCATGACTAAAGAGAGTAAAACCGAGGATAATGGTTATATGAATGGAATGATAACCAGGGTGCGCTGTGAGGTAAAGAAGCAGAGACTTTGAAGTAAGACCAAAGATGATCATTGATGCAGATAATGGGATTAGCTGTCAGGTATTGAAACTGAGACATTATACAAGTGTACGAATACTTTGCATTAAGTTAATAGGCTGTAGAAGGCAATAAGAAAGTTGCAAGGGAGAATTTTTGCTGATGAATTGTACCTCCATGGAATATGTAAATAAACCCATCATGTTGCACTTTACTACTTCGATAGCCTTTATATATAAGAGAGAGAGAAGTAGAAGTCTGAACGCAAGGCCATTATAAATAATTTACACCCAACACCTCTAGTACGAGGGAATCGCTGTTCACCACCAAGGAGGGAAGAACGGATACTGGAAATAAAGGTCGAACCAAATTTCATCCAGGAACTACCATCTCTGGCGGAACAAGGGGGCCAGTAAGAGAAATAGTCTCACCTGGAGGAAGAAAGAAAAGTGAATGATCGATAACTAGGCCTGCCTCAGTCACCTAGCTATCAACTAGTAGGGACCCCCACTGTCACATATACTGGGTCGACCCAGCCCCAACTGGGTACCAGAGCAACTCTGGGAAGGTTAAGGCGGCCGGCGTGATGTTGACCACGTCACCCCTAGTGTGCTAATGGTCAAGAAAATATGGGCCTAACACCATATTCCCAATATGCCTCAATGGGCGTGTAACGGGATCATTTTTTGTTCAGTTTAGACTATACAATTTATTCAATAATCAATCCTGACTCAAACAATTTTTAGAAAACAATGTTAGGGGCTTCAAAAATTTAATTTTTCAGTTGTACCTTCTCTGTACTGAAATATATCAAAAAATGTAATGAAAAATATCAAAGAATATATTAAAACAGAATGTGAAGGAGGGACCCAGCATTTGTATTAAAAGATATTTAGGCAGATGACAGAGATGTCCACAAAGCTAAACTTATCATCACTGTTAAAGACTGATTAGAGAAGTAGATTGGTGGCACCAGAAAGATAACACACTATTACAGGAAAATTAAAACTCCTGGTGCTAAGTGACTGAACAGCTTAGATGTTTTACTTCTGATGATAAGGCATTGGGAGTTACAGATTCATAACTCTGATATGTTTTTCTTTCATAAATTGTTTCCAGTTCTTCTCTTGTTTGAAGTGTGTGTTATTTAATGTTCAATGACAACAGCCAGCAGCATGAGATAGAAGTAGAGGCAGCTACTGCAGCCTTAAGGTAGCTGTCTGAAACTTCATTAACAAGGGCAGTTATTGTATCAGACTCTCAGTTCATGCTTCAGAAAGTCCAAAATGGATGGTTACATTATGAAGGGAAAACCTCCATACAAGCCTCGAATCTTCAGGAACTGGTGTGGATCTACTGTCCTGGTCATGCAGGGGTACGCAGCAATGAAAGAGCTGACACACTAGCTTCAAGAGCACCCACAATGGGTGCACTGAATATGGATAGAGGAGAGACACTGAAGACAATTAATGATCGCCTATTAGAGAATGACACTGCAATCGATGAATCATCAAGGTTAAGATTGCTGGAATTCTGCATCAAATGCAAAAGTAGCAGAGGTGGAAGTATGAGAGAATGCATCCAGCGTGTATACAACCAGCATGCAAAAGGAACAATTAGCTTTCATACCTTTCAACATTTGCTAAAGGAGACTGAGCACCTATAGGTTTGACCAGAATGCAGTGATGTCGATTCTGATCATCAATAACAATAATTTTCAAATAGTGATAATTTATTTCACTAAGCCATTCAATTAATCAATACCCTTTAACTCCCCGAGGACCATAGACCTTCAACAAACACATGCCAAGTCTTCCTGTCCTGTGCCATCCGTCCAAGTTCTTTCCATGTTGTCCTCATCATTTTCACCTCTGTATCCAGTTCTCTTTTCCGTGTGTTATTTGGACTACCTCTCTTTCCCTGTGGATTCCAGAACAAGGACTGCCTTGTATAGCTATCAACAGGTTTCCTCAATGTGTGTCCTATCCATCACCAGCGTCTTCTTCTCAACTCTTGTTCCACTGGCACTTGTCTGGTTCTTGTCATCAATTCTACATTTGTGACTTTGTCATACCATTTCAGTCCTTCTATTCTAAGCAAGCACCTGTTTATAAAAGTATGTCGCTTTTTGGTTGTAGTTTTTGATGCTCTCCATGTCTCAGAGCCATACAATAGGACTGACTTGACATTTGAGTTGAAGATTCTTATTTTCGTGTTGGACTTGATTTCTCTTGTTCTCCATATGTTTCCCAATGCAATGAAAGCTACTCTTGCTGTTTGTATTCTTATTTTGATATCATTGTCTGTCCCTCTAACTTTGTCTATATTACTGCGCCATTACCGTTGCTAAATCCTGCTCCGATACAATCTCTAGTGAGACCATTATTCTAACTAGTCATTACTATTAAACATATTCAAATAAAGAGAGCCTAAGAAAAATGGCCTAACATAATTAGAAGTATTTTTAAAATGGTCCAAGAAAAATGACCTTGCCATAGTACCAACAGTTAAAAAACATACTGTCCATCAGCAGTAGAAAAATTCATAAAAAATGGCTAAGCTGGAGAAGAAAACCTATTTAAAAAAATGATATACTGATTACCCAGATCACACAGTTCGTTCAATATTACTACTAGAGATACTTTTGACATGATTACTGGCAGTAGTGGTCAAGGAAATAGTACACGTCTGTATCCTTTTACCCAAAATCCTCGGAGACAGTTTTGTTTCGAAAACTGGACTTTTCTCAGTTGTCAGATGTTGTCCATTTCGTATTAGAAAAGTAGCTCAAAGTTGCTCAAAATGTGTTTAAAAAATAGCCCAAAGTTATCTAAAATGTGTTCAAATATAACCCAAAGATGGTTTGGCCATGTTTGTAGAATGGGAGAAGATTGGCTACTACACAAGTATGGGAAACTAAGAGCCAGGGATCCAAGCCTCCAGGATGACCCAGAGTCCGCTGGGAGGACAACATTAGACAATCTCTGAAGGACTGAGGACTAGAATGGAATCAGGCCAGGAAGAAGACAGCCGATAGGATAGTATGGTGCTCTCTCTTCCAAAACTATACACCAAACCTCTATAAGAGGAACGACTAAGTAAGTAAGTTGCCCAAAGAAACTTTTAATTTTCAGAATATTTTGGTTTTCGGGTGTTCAGATAAAAGGATACAGACCTGTATCAGAATATAATGCACGCAACTACAAAATAAAAATAAACTAACATAAGGTATGATAATACTGAAGTCAGTGAAGAAAACACTAAATAAATGCTAAGGAACAACAGACACAACAAAGACTTTAAAATTTTATTAAACGATATATCTGTAGGTGCTAACAGCAAAGAATGACAGAGAAATAACAGCTTAACTCCCCCCAAAAATGTGATATGTCTAAACCAGTGTTTCTTAACCTTTTATAAGTCCTGCACCGCTTTACAGCACCTTATTAAGCCTCGCAATCCTATACAGCATCTTATGAAGCCTCGCACTACATTATCTTCTACCTCATGAAATATGCCAGAAAAGAGAAAAAAAGCCATAAAAATATGTTTTCAGAAGATGTTATTAACAAAATGTGACTAAGCTTCGGTATTTACTTCACATGAACAAAGTTCTATTTTATACAAATACTTTAAGTTCTGTGCATTATATAGTGTTTATGATGGTTCGCTTTTAACAATATCTGCATGCCTCGCACCCCCCGGGGGTGGGTCTCACATCCCTGGTTAAGATGCACTGGTCTAAACAAACAATATTAATGAATAATTTTTAAAACAAGAGAAAATGATATTCTGGTTGTCAATTTTCTGATTGCCCATCTGTACGAAGAATACACTTTCAAGAAGAGATTCACTGCAATTCTTAATATCCAGTTAGCACTTAATACATGAAGATGATGACACTCCTTACATAATGCATGTAAAAAAGACATGGTAGATATTATGATGGACATATTTGTCAATAAAACATGACAACAAAATTAAAGATTAAAATCAATTCTGCTGCATGAACATCTCTGTAACTAAGAAAACATACTGAACTATCAAGAAGAAACTCACACTACTATGAAGATAACAGAAAGTATAAAATTTGGGCATTCTGGAATGGAATGAAATGCAACTTTTTCTAAAGGTCATAGAAAATACCGGTTTTCCTTCATCCATGAAGTGTGACAGTTACTTACAAAACTCTGCCTGTGTTTACATTATTCATTACTGTATTATGCAGAAAAAGGTAGTCTGCTGTAGGGGAGTGAATTACAGAATTCACCATACTAGGTCCAGTATCGAGAGGTGGAGTGACCAGTTCCCTTTCTCATTGCCTTTTCCTTCCCTAACTCAAACAGCAGAGTCAGGTACCCACGGCAGTAAATAATGCAAAAGTGTGTATAAAATATGTCAAATGAAAAAATGGTACAATCATAAAGAAAAAAAAGTAGCTTATCAAGTCATTTATTTCTGCACAGCTAGAATTCAGCACCAACGCCTAAAAATAAATCCATATGAAGTTGATAAAACCACATAAATTCGTCACATGTTGTGCCTAAAATACACAGTATATAATACACCACAAAAAAAAAAATCCCAGAACTCATTGAATGACAAAAGAATGTTTAATATTATGGCAATTTTCTAAAAATCTATGTTGCTTGCTTTCAAATAATATTGGTTAAAAATCACAGTCATATCCTGCTTAGTGTATCCTGCATTGTGCTGCTTTGCTACAGTGCTCTTTAATTTTGATGGACTTGTTTAAAATTATTAGTCTTGACAAAATTAGCAAGTTCAAACACCCTTTGAGAGCGGCCATCAAAAGTCAGCTGTCTCCTGTGTTCAAGCTCTGCTGGAACCAAGAGTGTGGTGGGTGCGATAGAAAGTCAGTTGATAAAGAGAACTCTTTAATATTATTCCACCTTCCACCCAACTGTTCTAATCACCCCCTCTTTATTTCCTGCTGCTTTTAGTGTGAAACTCTTTTCCTTAATTTTAGTGTTTGAAAGAAAGACTGGCTAGAACAAACTAGAGCACAGCTGTGCCACACAACTAATAAACTGCAGTCTCCTGCTCACCCACTGCCTCTCGCTGACAGATTTTTGCTATTGTTTAACTAGGACTGCTGAGCTTCTCGCTCTTTTGCAGCCAAATCCACATTCAAGACTCCTTGGTATTATCAACACTGTCTTCTTCTTCTTCCGTCCTTAGCCAAAGACCGACCAAGCAGTCAGAGGCCATCACGCCTTGTGGCGTCTTAAGGGCAACAGCAGATTGATTTTCTCTGTTGTAGTTTCCCATCACGCCTAGCGGCGTCTTTAGGGCAACAACAAATAGATCCATCTGCTGTTGTTTCCGTAATCGGTGTGACAAGCCAACGGGTGATCAGCCCATTGGGCAATATCAACACTGTAGATCTTGGCTTTTCTGCCATTCTGAAACGTATTGAGTTGAGATCATGAGCTTCAGTTTCTCCAGCTTAGCTGGCATTTAAAGGAACCTCACATCTGGTCTCAAGCTATGTGGAAGAAGCGCATGGCATACTGTGCCTTCCCCGCCATCCAAGGGAGTTCTCCAAATATGCAGAGCAAAAATACTGTGTCTGGGCTCTCCCAAGGAATTGTCACGTGCAACACACAGCCACTTCTCAGCTCCTCTTGCCCATCATCGGCCCATAGTGAGACCTTTCTGCGTGCAGCCAACCAGGTAAAAAGCCAGAGTTATGTCTGGGCTCAAGTGACTCCTCCAAGCTTAGTGTGCAATGCTGGGTTCTCAACAAGTTTCGCCACAGGGGTATCCCTGGAAGTGTGTGGATGATTTCAAAAGTCAATACGGGTGTAATTAGCCTCACAGATAGGTTCACTTCCACATTTGAATAATGCTTAGCTGGTGGTCATATAAGGAAGACTCCAGACATGCCTCCATGCATCTCGCTGACAGATAACGCTATGTTTCTCATTCAGTTACACTCATCAATCTTCAAATTTATGTTGTCTATTTTAAAGTTTGATATTCTACACTGTACATTAATGATTTATTATTGCCCATCTTCTTCATATGCCATATAATTTACGGTATTGTATACATATCTCAGGTTTAAAATAGCCTATCAGGATTGCATGCCTATTTATGCTAGGGTATACTGACCCAACAAACTTCTATTTAGTTTAGCACACCATTTTCTAGGAATGTGTCTTTGCATTCAGCGGGGTATAACTTTAGTTCAACGGTCTTGATGAATTAATCAGCATTATTTGTGTTAAGTGGAATACAAAAAGGAATGTCAGTTAACTGGATTTTTTATTTTAAAGTGTGCAAAATAAACCTCTTTGCACAAATGAAATTAATGTACCCAAAAAGGTTAATTCATTAGACGGTAAGCAAAAGATACACCACTTTACCAGAATGGTGAAGCAGAGACAAACTGATTTTGTCTTTGTACTCTCACAGAAAAAACTGATTTTGTCTTCATACTCTCAGAGACAAATTTATTTTGTCTTCATGTGCTCAGAGGCAAAATTATTCTGTCTTTATACAGTCAGAGGCAAATTTATTTAGTCTTCATACTGTCAGAGAAAACTTATTTATCTTCATACTGTCAGAGAAAATTTATTTCCTCTTCATATTGTCGGGACAAATTTATTTTGTCTTTGTACTCTCTGGAGCAGATTGGCTACGTTTCTCATAGCAACCTTTGGAAATCCCTGATAGCTGATGAATAGCTTTATTATCATACAGCTCAAATGTCAAACTGCTGCTGGCAGGCGCCACTGCATTGTTGATCATAGCCAAGGCAACAACTCGTACTGGGGTCGATACTGCGGTTGGAAAAAAGTAAGTCACAGGTTTCAGAAGTGTACGAAATGCATTCTCCATGGGCCTACTTTCTTCACGATCACACATCAGAACACTGTAACAGAAGTACACAAGAAAGGGGCTTGAAACACTATACTGATACAACCATGGAGAAAAAACATTATTTGTGTTATGAAAGTGCTCAGAAGACAAGGAATCTTAAAAAAAAAAAAAACAATGAATGGAGAAAAGAAGATCTTTTTAAAAATAAGTCACATTAATTTATTTTACCTAAATAAATCCTCTATTAGAATCACAGCGCAATCCCTGGGCTAGAAGAAATACAGGAAGACCCACATGGATGTGAGAATTGGAGACAGACTCAGGTAAGAAAAGGAAAATCTGGACATAATTTGAATAGAGTGCTAAAGACAATAGGGTTTGAAGGGAATAAATAAATATTACACACATAAAGGTATGTTTCAGGCACTCATAAGAAATAAAGAAGTAGAAAACTAGACAATAGAAAACAACAGAAGTGATAGGCTCGCCGGAGAATTGAGCCCAGGACCTTCTGAACGGCAACACCGCCTAACTACATGAGAGAATCACACTGTCCACTATCCTTGAAAGGAACAGGTTTAAGGCCCATACTTCAAAAGGAAATGAGATAAAAAGCAAATGTGAAACAAAATCTCACAGATAACCAAACCAATTAATTGTAAAAAAAAAAAAAAAGTATCTAGTAAAGACATAGTCTGGAATGAAAGACACCAGACAAATTTTTAAAAGTATGACCAAATATAACAGTTACGTGACTCAAATTAGGTAGGTCAGCATGCAGATAGATTTATAATAGTGAGACCTTCCTGCATGCAGCCAACCAGGTAAAAAGCCAGAGTTATGTCTGGGGCTCAAGTGACTCCTCCAAGCTGGGTTCTCAACAAGTTTCACCACAGGGGGAATCCCTGGAAGTGTGTGGATGATTTCAAAAGTCAATAAGGGTGTAACACTAGTCAACTTGCTGGTGTCGACAAGTGCTGGATTCTCAACGTTCTTACTGCCAGGCTGCAATGACTGCCTGATTGGCCAATGTCTTCTGATGTAATGGTCCCTTCGTGCATGGCTATCCCACTCACAGAGAAAGCAACAGTACTTGGTGTATCCACCCTGTAGTCCAAGCAAAAGAGCGACCACTTTTAAGTCACCGCAAAGTGACCAATGATGATGATCGTAGTTTATACACTTCAAAAGCTGCTTAATGTTTTCATAAGTTTCTTTCATATGAACTGCGTGACCAACTGGAACTGACGGTAACACATTACCATTATTCAACAAAACAGCTTTAAGACTCATCTTGGATGAATCAATGAAAAGCCTCCACTCTTCCGGTATGTAATTGATTTTGAGGGCTGCCATTAAACCAGAAATGTTGTGGCACGCAGAAAGGTCACCCTCTTTGAAAAAGAATGTAATAAGCGGCTTCTGGCGGTTCCTATACACAGAAATTGTAACATCTTCTGCCAGGAGATTCCACTGTTGCAATCTGGAACCCAAAAGCTCCGCCTTGTTCTTCGGTAAATTCAGATCTCTTACAAGATCATTCAGTTCACCTTGGGTTATTAAGTGTGGTTTAGTGGATGTAGTTTGCTCAAAATCTGGGTCGCTTGAGGTTGATGGTTCAGGACCACCAATGTCCTCTTCTTCATCAGCAGAAGCAGCTGAAAATGATTCTGGCACTTTGGGAACTGGTAGGTCATCGCCATGTGGTTCTGGACATATTGCAGAGGGGATGTTTGGATATTCCAGAGTCCATTTTTTCTTCTTTGATATTCCTTTCCCAATTGGAGGGACCATTGCAAAAGTAACAGTTGTTGAGATGATCAGTGGGCTCTCTTCAAATCATTGGAACTGCAAAAGGCATAGCTTGCCTTTTGCCAGTCAACCACAGTTTAAGATGTGCTGCACATGTATTGCAGCATATGTGTGGCGCCCAGCTCTTATCTTCATCTCCTATTCTGCAGCCAAAATACAAACTGTACGCCTTCTTAATCACTTTAGTTATATTTCGTTTTTGTGATACAAATGTCACCTCACCACATATATAACAGAAATTATTAGCACTGTGCACACATGTCCTTGGCATTTCTAACTACGATACTTTTGATAAGGACAAATGCACTAACTAATGGCAAAATGTTATCAGAGATAAGATATTTATACACAAATGTGATGTAATCATAGGTAGGATTGCATCATCAACTTCTGGTTACACTTTTATTGGTCAATAGAAAAAATTATGCAATCGCCCACAACAGTTGTGTCATATATATAAATTGACCGTAATTAAATAAACTAGTAGCATATATCTTGAAAACTAGAGCCAATCAACATTTTTTAATGTCATTTTCGTTTTCAGCACACCAAAATTAGTTAAGATCAGCTATTTTCATTTCTGGTACATTTTGGTTGTTGACTAGTGTATAATTAGCCTCACAGACAGGTTCACTTCCACATTTGAATACTGTAGCATTGTACTTAGCTGGTGGTCATATAAGGAAGACTCCAGGCATGCCTCCATGCATCTCGGACCATTTCAGCTGAACTCCTTACACGAAGCCTGCACAAAGCAGTCCCATGATCTTACAGTAGTGGTTTCCATAGCTATTTGTTTTACATGATGAGGTTGCCAGCCTTATGCATAACATCTGAACACAGTCAGACTTAAATGGGACGTAAAGACGCGTCAACAGTGAGAAATGCATTTAGCGACCCATAGCTAGACTGCTTGTGTCAGAGTCAGTGAACCAGAGCTGACCAAGACCCTACTCCACCTCCAAGTGGTGGTCCTGGAAACAGGCTGCATCACAGCAGTCTGGCTGAGTGAGTAGGGATCGAAGAGGGAAGGCTAACCCGGTCCCAAAAATGCCGTGCTGAAGTCGGATGTGTCGGCCAAAAGGCGCAAATATCGCAGCTTCGCTGTAAACGGACACAACACAACCAACGTCCTTTTCAGGACGAACAAAGAAGAAGAAGACTTAAATAGCCGCATAAAATATTTATGCCCACAGAACAATTTGAATAAGTAACATTATATATTTATTGACACATTGGCAGATTTTATTCTCTGCGAAATATCATCATCATCATCAGTTGCCATCTCCACAAAGAAGGTTTGCTGTAATGGATCTCCAACGTCTTCTGTCTCTTTTCTTGGTGGTGCACTCTGATAGACTCTTTCCTGTCCATCTCTTGATGTTATCTTCCCACTTATAGCGCTGTCTTCCCCTTGCATGTTTGCCTTCAACTCTCCCTTCTGTTATGGTCTTCTGCAAGGTGTTATGCCTTTTTATGTGGCCAAAGTATTTTAGCTGCCGAACTTTGACCTCCCTCATTAGTTCTCTTTTCACACCTAGATTTTCTAGGACCTCCTTATTTGTTTTCATCTCTTTCCAAGAAATACGCCCCATTCTTCTATATATCCACATTTCAAGAGCCTCAATTCTTTCTTCCAAATGCTTATTCATCGTCCATGTTTCTGCACCATACAGAAATGCAGAATATATATAACACTTTATGATTCTCAGTTTTAATTTGTGAGATAACTGTTTGGATGTCAGTATATGTTTCATGTTGTTGAATGTAGCTTTGGCCATTCCTATTCTCTTCTTGATTTCTGTTTCACATCTGCCATCTTCTGTTATTATATGACCAAGATATATGTAGCTCTTGACTTGTTCCAGGATTTTCCCATTTACGCTTATCTTTAATGTGGGTTTATCGTCTGTTTTGCTAATTATCATAGTTTTTGTTTTCTCAATATTAATGTCGAGTCCATATTCATGACTTATACTGTTCACTTGCTTCACTAGTTCTTGTAACTCCTGTTCGCTTTCAGCTAACAACACGGTATCATCTGCATATCTAAGGTTGTTTATTGACCTTCCACTGATGTTCAGTCCTGGTATTTCCTGTATCTGTTTGAAATAAGCACCCTACAAAACAGAATGACTTGTATCTAAAACAAACTTACCCGGGTCTGTAAACTGACAGTCTATTAAAATGCATCACTTTCAATGCTTCCTCTACTTGACCCTAGATAAAACAAAAGAAGAATAGCTGTCATCAGTTAGATCAAGGAGTTCTCAACCTTTTTTTTGCTCATGGCCCCCTTCTGATCCTCATTTGCCCCTCTCATAGTCACTGTTAGCTGGAAAAAAAAAAGGTACTTTACCATCTTACTGTGGCCCCCTAGAAATATGGCACAACAAATTTTCCCCTTGTTCTGTAGCTTTCAAAGTTTGGATTTGTTTTAATGTGCACTAAAAGGTAGAAAAATGCCCTATGTAGTTCTCTCTGATGAGACAAAGAACAAACAGGACTACTACTCTCTCAGGTATGTTGTACAAAGTGACAAACATCTGGTTAAGCGGGAGGGGGGGGGGGGGGGGCTGGCAACCTTATCAAGTGAAAAAGACTGCTACAGATACCACTGCTGCAAAAGCATGTGAATGCTTGATGAAGGCATCCTGGAAGGGAACCAGCTGCTATGGTGGCTCTATCCTCCATAAGGAGCAAAAAGGATGATGATGAATGATGGAAAGGTAGTCCCATAGCAGAAACTACCATAGGGGAAGGAAGTGTTAGAGACTTCACTATACTAGGTCCAGCATTGAGAGGTAATGTGACCATTCCCTTCCTCACTGCATTTACAGCTGGGTAGACTAGAGTATGTCAGTACCGTGAATTGAACCTGGCACCTTTGCCGCGAGAGACTAGAGCTCTAACTACTCTGTCAATCAGACGCTCTGATGAAAAGGTAGAAAATAAATTTATTAACACTCAGGGTAAATGAGTATTCAGAAAGGGATTTAATATGATAAAGCTCATTTAAAGAAACATTTTGAAAAGCAAATTTGTCCAATCCATTCACTTTCTTCTCACATACTGAATATGTAGGTTGGGTCAATTAATGAAGGAGATCAAAATTAGGCAACTAAGATATTTTGGCCACATAAAAAGACATAACACCTTGCAGAAGACCATAATAGAAGGCAGAGTTGAAGGCAAATGTGCAAGAGAAAGACAGCGCTATAAATGAGAAGATAACACCAAGAGATGGACAGGAAAGAGTTTATCAGAGTGCACCATCCAGACAACAGACGTTAGAGATTTAATGCAGCCAACCTTCGCTGAGGACATGGCAGCTGATGATGATGAAAATAATCAGGGTAAAGACAAAGATTAAGAGAATATATGCAGCAAATGATAAAAAAGATTGCACTTGAAGAAACAGTCCTACAAGATGTAGAATCATACAGATATCTTGGCAGCAATATAAACAAAGTTGAAGAGACAGACAGGGATATCACAATAATAATGCAAAAGCTAAGAGGAGCTTTCACTGCTTCAGGAAATACGTGAAAATTAAAAGAAATCAAGTCCAACACAAAAATAAGAATCTTCGATTCAAATGTCAAGTCAGTCCTATTGTGTGGATCTCAAACATGGAGAACAACAACAACAACAACAACAAAAGGTTACAGACTTTCATAAATGGGTGCCACTGTAGAATAGAAGGATTGAAATGGTACAAAATCACCAAAGTGGAACTGTTGACAAGAACAAGACAAGCACCAATGGAACAAGGGATGATAAGAAAACACTGGAAATGGATAGGGCATACACTGAGGAAACCTGCTGATAGCATCCCAAGGCAGGCCTTGTTCTGAAACACCAAGGATAAGAGAGACAGAGGGAGACAAAAGAACACACAGAGAAGTGAACTGGAGACAAATGAAAGGGACACTTTGTGTCCTGACATAGAATGTTCCATTATCTTCATCATCATCATCGCCTTCCAGATTCTCAAGGGGCACAGGCCTTCAACAAATTTATGCCAGGTCCTCCTGTCCTGTTTGAAACTTGGTAGTGTCTTGCTCAAGTCTACCCAGCTGTAAATTGGTACCCAACTCTGTGAGTTATGGAAGGCAAAGTCGGCGAGGAAGGGAACTGGTCATCTCACCTCTTAAAAAGCTGGATCTGATATGGTGAAACCTCTAACACTTCACTCTCATATGGCAGTTTCTGCTATGTGACTAGTTTCTGTCGTTTGCTCAAGGTCGTTTTATGTCTGCTTGATTTTTTTTTCATTTCTGTCTCTAGTTCTTTTCTCCATGTGTTTTTCTATCTCTCTCAAAGTCTCTTACCCTGGGAATTCCAGTACAAGGACTAACTTGTCATACTATCAACAGGTTTCCTCAACGTGTGCCCTACGCATCGCCAGTGTCTTCTTATCATCTCTTGTTCCACTTCATTTATATTGTGATGACAAATTCTCCTTACACATTAACCAGACTATTGAGTACAACTGTTACATTAGACTTACATACTTTATCATTCCTCTTCTACCGTGGGGTGTAGAGGTTTATCAGAGAGAGCGCCATACTATCCTATTGGCTGTCTTCCTCCTGGCTTGATTCTTTTTTTTTTTTTTTTTCTCGTACGCCCGCTAATACTCAAGGCGAAATCTCAGGTTATTTTTAATGTCTAACCTGACATTGATTTTTACGTGAGTATCCTATTTTCTATTTATAGAAGAATCAGTGGAAAGGCAATCGCCACTTATTATCACCTTCGTCGATTTTCAAAAAGCCTTTGATAGTCTACACCGCCCATCATTGTGGAAGATACTTACAATCTATGGTTTTCCAACAAAATATGTGAATATAATCAAAGCGCTATATGACAATGCAAGATGTTGTGTTAGAACAAATAAAGGGAATACAGAATGGTTTACAGTAGAAACAGGGGTGAAACAAGGCTGTATTATGTCACCACTACTTTTTGGAATAGCTATTGATTGGGTTATGAGAAACTATACCCACAATGAACAATTGGGTATAAAATGGACAAATGGAAAATTCCTGGGGGACCTGGATTTCGCAGATGATGTAGCATTCTTAAGTTCAACACCAAGACAATCCCAAGAAGCAATAAATAATTTGTGTCATCTCTCGGTTAAAATTGGTCTCCAAATAAATGCCTCTAAAACTAAAGCTATGAACTTTTCTAACGAGACCTTTGATATCATCTTGAACGGGGAAAAACTACAGAAAGTTGAAAGTTTCAATTATTTAGGCAGTAAAAATGACTCAGGATGGTGACACAACAAGAGAAATCCATACTAGAATTGCTTTGGCAGCTAGCGCCTTCAATAGATTATCTAACATTTGGAAATTACGATCATTGAATATACATACCAAGCTTCATCTGTTTAATTCAAATGTTATCTCAGTGTTAACATACGGCTGTGAGAGTTGGAAAATAACAAAATCATTGGAGAACAAGCTGAATACATTCGAGAACAAATGTCTTAGAAAACTCATGAACATCAGTTGGAAAGAATTCAAGACTAATCGACAAATAAGAGAAGACTCTATGCAGAAATATGTCTCCGACTATATAAGGAAAAGACGATGGTCATATATCGGTCATGTCCTACGAATGCAAAACAACAGAATACCACTACAGGCGCTCACTTGGGTTCCTGAGGGTAAGCGGAAAAAAAGGAAGACCAAAAGAAACACTCAGAAGAACAATAATAAGAGAAGGAAGAACGTTGGGCCTAAATAATGTGCAAGAGCTAAGAGGAGTGGCGTCACAACGAACAACCTGGAGAGCACTGGTTTCTGCCTTATGCGCCGTGTCTGGCGCTTAAAGAATTTATTATTATTATTATTATTATCCTATTTTCTTGTACAGAGACAAGTGTCCCTCGCCATTCAGGCAGATACTCACCGTTTTCGGAGGTACCCATTAGAGCTGGGTCGGCTCAGGAGCCGCCAGTCCCTGGTCGACGACACTCCTTCAAATGTCCTCGCCAGGTCTCGAGTTAACCCAGTCCAAATCCCAGTCGACGAAAAATCCTCAAATGCCGTCGCCCGGGTTTGATCCTGAATCACCCGGTCGCCAGATTCTAATCTAGTTATGTTAGACACGGTGCTGAAAACACTCACCTTTGTACGTGGATATAAAAAGCTGCTGGTCTTGTCTGCTCCTTGAGATGAAACAAGGGAGAAGTGTTTACAGCCCTGAGACTTGGCGACTTCTGCCGACATCAGAACATAATCATGGTCCACTCTAATAAAGCCTTGCTGTGAGAACAGTAGTCTATCTTTAACAACAAAGCTAGATAATCTTTACTTGAAACAACAAGAAAAGTAGCACTGAGTTAAATAAGTAATCATAAAAAGCTCTGATTATATACTAAACAATAAATGAAGTCAGAGACAAACTTTTGCTTGAAATACACAATTATATTATCATCATTTTTCTTTTCACTGGTTGTGGAGCATCGAATCATTACTGTACCAGAACCTCTTGCCTGAAACCTGCACAAAGCTTTTGCATGCTCTTGTAGCAGTAGTTTTTGTAGCAATTTGTTTTGCATGATGAGGTTGCCAACGTCATCTTAGTCACCTTGTATGGCACGTCTGAGGGTGCAGTAGTCCTATTTGCCATTTGTCTCTTCAGGGATATATTAAACAACAAATGAAGTTAGAGACACACTTTTACTTCAAATACACAGTTTAGTATATAAAAGACAGACTCCATATTTCATGGGCCGATTTTGAGAACGGGAAAGATAAAACACACATTGGCAAACAAGGAACAAATGATACAAGGGAAAAGATGAATAATGCAGACCTGGATGACCTAAGAGCAATACTCCACAAACTGTGTCAGTGTTTCAAAAGAGTTGTAGTACAGTAGATCGCATCTAACTGCAACATCCCCGGCAATGAAGAGGCTGACAGATTGGCAAAGAGAGGTGGAAAGCTACCTCAGCCTGATACAAGCATAACTTTTGAAGAGGCAAAGAGTTTTATCAGAAGTCACAACTGTAGCTGGTCCCCTTGCCCAAAGCCTGCACAAAGCATTCACATGCTCTTGCAGCGGTGGTTTCTGAAGCAATTTGTTTTTTCAAGTTGAGACTGCCAACCTTTTCTTAGTCACCTTGTATGCCATGCCTGAGGATATTCTTTATCTGGCTCTTAGACGCAGACACTAGACTATTATTCTACACCTCACATATACAGACACATCTAGATTACTGCTCTACACTATGGGATTGTTGCCCTGCTTCCACCTCGAAGAGACTGCACTCCCTGCAAAAGAGAGCAGTACGTCTGATTACCGATAATCGCACGACACCACACACAAGGACAGGAAAAGAACCCAAAATACTGTCGCTAAAAAATCGTCTTCTCTACAACAAAGCCAAGCTGACTCACACAATTCTATCTAACAATGCCCCGTCGTACCTACGATCATTGTTTCAAACCAGTAGAAGAGAGGGACAACAATTACATCAGTTACGTCTGCCCAAACCTAGGATCAACCTGTTCAAAAAGGGTCTTGCCTATTCTGGTGCCTACTTATGGAACAGCCTTCCACATTACCTAAAAAGCCTACCTACACAATACTCTTTTAACAAAGCACTTTTCAAACACTTCCTCAACACTGATTATCTACCCCCATAGAAACAGCATTTGCCTGTCAACATCTCATCCATAGGTCAACATTTCTTTTCCTCCTCCGCTCTTTTTTTTTTGAATAATTTGTTTTATATCCATGTAATATTATTATTATATTCACTTTAAAATATTATTATATAATGTAATGTATGTGAGAATGTACCCACATAATACTGTACTTTAGAAATGCGAGTCGTGAGAATGTACCCGCATACCACTGCACTTTACAAATGTAAGACTTTTCCTGCCACAGAAGTGTGTAAGAAAGCGTTATTATTATTATTAGTTCATTTTCCACCAATAATGTATGGACATAAGCGAGAATGTGTTTATGTAATTTTTGTATTGATGATTGATGACACATTCAAAAATACAGATTAATTATAGACGGATTGACCGCATGAGTGAGTGTCGGTATACAGAATTTATTTATTGTTTTATTTTACTATTACTTTTTTCCCAATTACTAGCTTGTTTGTTTCAAAAAAAAAAACCTACTTATTTTTTAAAAATTATGATTGCATAATGTAAATGAATGCTGTTATGGTAACTTTATAATGTTGCATGCCTTTAAATTAATGCTTCAAGCATCATGTGGGAATGAAAGGATATAGTATGCAAGATTAATGAGAGTGGAAGGGCAGAATGTTAGACGGGCCTGCACGCCCAATTCTTTACCCTTCGAAAATAAAGTTCGTTCGTTCGTTCTTCAAGGACCCCTGGGAACCGGAACTTTGCTTATATACTTACTTAGTCATTCCTCTTCCACCCTGGGGTGTAGAGGTTTGCCAGAGAGAGCGCCATTGGCTGTCTTCTTCCTTGCCTGGTTCCACTCTAGTCCTCGGTCCTTCAAAGATTGTCTAATGTTGTCCTCCCAGCAAATTCTGGGTCGTCCTGAAGGTCTAGATCCCTGGCTCTTAGTTTCCCATATTAGTCGTGGTAGCCGATCTTCTCCCATTCTGTAGAAATGGCCAAACCATCGTAATTGAGAATGAGCACTCGGATCTGCAGGGGCTATGAAGTATCATCTGGTTGTGGACTATACTTTGCTTATATATTAAACAATAAATGAAGTTAAAGACACACATAAAAGAAGAACTCCATCTTTCTTTGGCCGATGTGAGAACGGGTAAGGTGAAACAGACTTTGGCAACTAGCAACAACTGATACAAGGGAGAAGATGAACAAGAGAAAAAAAAAGAGAAGAAACTGGACAGCTTAAGAATATTAACATGCATGACAATCAACAATAGGAGCTGACAAAGAATGCCAAGGACCAAAAGTAAGACATGATTTCCTATACCTTCTTCTTCTTCTGCGTTCGTCCTGAAAAGGACGTTGGTTGCGTTGTGTCGCAGTTTACAGCAAAGCTGCGATATCTGCGCCTTTCGGCCCGACACATCCGACTTCAGCACGGCATTTTTTAGGACCGGGTTTGCCTTCCCACTTCATTTTCTTCCCACCTTCATGATAAAATATTTTTTCCATTATACAGGTCGAAATCCCTTTAACTGAACACCCAAAAACCAAAATATTCTGAAAATTGAAAGTTGTTTGGGTGATTTTCAAACACATTTGGGCGACTTTGCGCTACCCTTTGAACATGATTAGGCCAGGGGTTCTTAATCTTTTTTTGCTCATGGCCCCCTTCTGAGCCTCATTTACCTCCTGTAGCCCTCCTCATAGTTGCTGTTAGCTGGAAAAAAATAGTACTTTACTATCTTACTGTGGCTCCCTAGAAATATGGCATGGGCCCACGTTGAGAACCACTGATTTAGGCAACAGCTAGAAACAGCTGTCCAAAATGATTTCAGATAAAAAGATACGAACCTCTGCAAACTAATCAAACTATACTATCTTGTGTTCTTCTAAGAGTCACAACTAAGAGCTCTCAATGCATAACTCACCACTCCATCCTTTGCTCTGGTTGTGCCAAGACAGCTAAATCCCACATCAAGATTCTTGAAGTAAGTTTTGTACTCGTCAATGTTTTCAAAGTCAACCACCTTTTGCGCCTAAAGACGGAACAAATTTTTAAAATGAATTGTAACTGTTGTTTTCACAATACAGAAAATACATTCACATTTGGTAGTTCAGTCTTTTTCATGCCTGACTTCTTCCCCCTTGAACTTTTTTTTAAGTTTTTTTTTAAAAGAGCAAGAGACCACCAATGCTGTTACAGCAAAGCACATCACGTACTTTTGCATGGTGGTTTCTGAACACTTTATATTACATAAGGTTGCTAGCTCAAGCACAACCCTCTTTTGTAATTTTATGTGACAGGCTTGGTAGGATATGTTTTACTGTCTGTTGCTGCCTTCTTAATGTTTTACTGTCTGTTTTACTAGTCGATTTCATTCATGTTTTACTGTCTGCGTCAAAATCATATTTGTCAGTTCTGTTAACATTTTACTGTCTGTTTACATTACATTTGTAAGCATTCTTCATATTTTACTATTTATTTCTGTTATACTTGTTAATCTCATCCATGTTTTAATATCTGTTTATATTATGCGCGTCAGTTCTTTTAACATTTTACTGTCTGTTTACATTACATTTGTACGCATTCTTCATATTTTACTATCTGTTTCTATTATACTTGTCAATCTCATCCATGTTTTAATGTCTTTTAAAATCATATGTGTCAGTTCTGTTTACATTTTACTGTCTGTTTAGATTACACATGGGAGCCGCGGTAGCATAGTGGTTAGTGCACTGGCTTCCTAGCTCAGTGGTCTATGGTTCGATCCCCAGATGAGGTGGGATTTTTTTAGGCCGCAAACGGCTCCTGGGTCGACCCAGCCCCAACTGGGTACCAGAGTGTTATACTGTACTGTAATTTATTTTTTCAACAGGCCCATGTTTCTTCTCCTTGTATTATGAACGTTTTTTTCCAGGAGGGGATTACGGTGGGGTTGTACCTTATCTGCCCCATGTTTCTTCTCTATGAATAGTAGGGGAGTTTAGTCTCTTTTTGTAGGGAATTTTTTTTTCCATAGGGATTACTGTAGTTTAGTACAGATTTGCACCAGTGCTTTTCTCTCACTAGTAATCAGTTTTGCTTTGTTAAATAATTTTGGTCATTCTCGGGGGTAGTGACCTCTACACAGTGAATAGAAGCTGTATCTCTGATTTTGGGTACAGGCTTTTTGAGCTATTAATTGCGTGGCAAGGCTTTTGAGATGTTTATGGTGTAAGGTTAAGCGCTAAGGTAAATCGGCGCTCAGTAATATGTAGAAGGTAGTTGTGACAAACGCAATTTAATTCTGTAAGTTACAAATATATATACGGGAGCGCATGTATGTATTCTATTTCATTGAGAATTTAATTCTGATAAGTTACAAATATATATACAGGAGCGCATGTATGTATTTAATTTCTTTGAGTATTTAATTCTGATAATTTACAAGTGTAGATACTCGAGCTTAGTTGGGTATTTTGCTAGCAGGCTAATTTGATAATGTAGTGGGACGCACAGGGGGGAGAGGGGGGCGTATTTTATTTTCTGAGACGGGATTTCATTTTTCCTAGAGAGATATATATATATATCTCTATATGAATAGTGGTGTAAGTAACTTTACCGAGGTGGCGGAGCAGAGGGGGTATATAAGGAGGATTCCCCTAAAGTTTGAATTGTTGTGACTCGGGGCTAGCCTGCCGGTCTTGGAGTTGATTACCAGACCGATGGTAACGTTGAAATGGGATAGAGAGGGAATTGCTGGGTAGTTGACCCGAGGTTAGGTAATATTTACGTATCGCTTGTGCGACAATAGAGAGTAAGCTGTATTGATTTAAGGGATAGACAGGGATGTATTCATGGGCGTTAGGTGTTAAAGATGTGTAATTTTTTATGTGTGGTACATATGTTGTATTATTTTTGTCTACAGCAGTTCACGGCTCAAAGGGAGGGTTGAAACAGGCCCTTACAAGTTACCAACGGCAAAATCTGTCATCTCAGGAGCAGAGTGCTCGAGATATCGCCAGAAGTGAAAGAACCGAAAAGTTCCATTGCAGTAAAGAGAAAAATCTTCATCTGGAACTGGTTCTCAACAATCAGGAGCTCTAAGCTCACTAAAAGCACATCACTAATGGCGCGTTGCCAAGTGCTTCAGAAGGCCATAATAAAGCCTTGAAATCTAATTTCCGCCTTCACATATGGTGGTAGCAAACCAGACCCGTTATCAGTACAATGGAAAAGAGATTGAGAAAACCTACTTTTCCTAACCAGCCACTCATCAGATCCCCAGAAGATGACAGTCGCGTCAGAGAGTCACTGAGTCTAAAGCCCAAGTCATCAACAGCAAAAATTAGTGGAGGGAAATAGGGTTACAATCCCTTCGGAAGGCTTTAGAGTGGAGAGACAGAAGTGTTAAAGAGTTATAAAATCATAGCAGAGGACAGCTTCTGAAGTTTTATTGAGGAAGTTAGTTGTGGAGCAGTGTTCGGGAGTTGCAGTATACGCTGTTTAGAAAAGAAGTCCTGCAGAGATTGTGTAGACATTTCATAGGGTCTACAGCTGAACAGTGGTGTTAAAATTATAATTTAGGATAGCTAGTTTGGAGTGGAGGCTCGAAATCCGAGACCCCACCAAGTTCAGTGTGGGTTTGTTTAATCGTTAATTCTTTTTCCCATACAGGTTGAAACTCGTGGGTGAAGGGTTGGGATTGATTACAAATCAAGTTAATTGTTCTTGTTCTTTTTTCCGGGTGTGCGAACACGCACTTTATTTATTTATGTATGTTATTTGAGTGTAGGTCAAGATGGCGGCGTGGTAGGCCGCACTTTTGTGTTGTGCATTTCATGTCGTCGTTTTGGAGTCTGCATCAGTGGTAACAGCCCTCATTAAGGCTGTATGAGTTTGTAGTGTGTTTGGCTATTTCTGGATTATGTTGCTAAGTATTTTAAAGATGAAAACATCAAGTTTGCCTATCATGTGAGTTCGCTGTTTGTGTTGATACAAGTAGCCAAGATGGCGGTTTTGTGATGTGTCGATCGGACAGTGTTTCAAAACATTACAGATTTATTGAGGGCTATTGTTACTGCTCCAGGTACATTTTTGTATGTACCTGCAAGGATACTTGGAGAGGAGATGGGCACCGCCAAGCAAACCTCTTGCCCACTGAAATGCTATGATGGAAAGTCAACTCAGTAATAATTTGCCGGATCGGCCGATGCCCGGATTAACAACGACCGCGCTCTCATTGCCCCTTGAGAGTGATAAGTCAGCGAATGGGGTAAAAACACCTGTTTTGAAACTTCCAAGAGAAAGTTTTGTTGTTGGAACTTGGAATGTACGCACGCTATATGCGTGTGGAAAAGTCAAAGAACTAACACATGAACTTGTTAGATACTCGTGGGACATCCTGGGCCTAGCAGAAGTCAGATGGACAGGATTAGGTGAATCAATAACGGATGATGGTCACAAAATTTGGTTTAGTGGAGATGAGTCTAAACATCAGCATGGAGTAGGTTTTATCGTACATAAAGATAGATTGAACTCTGTCATCAGCTGCACCCCAATAAATAGCAGGCTTATCACCATTCGTATTGCAGCACATCCAAAGAACATCTCCATTATACAGGTATATGCCCCCACTACTGACTATGAGGATGAGGCAATTGATACATTTTATGACAATCTGGATGAAGCAATTAAGAAAATTCCAAAGAAAGATCTTCTCATCGTGTTAGGTGATTGGAATGCTAAAATAGGGCCAGATGCATACGGTCACTGGGCTGGTACAGTGGGGAGATTTGGGACAGGTGAAACCAACGATCGAGGACTAAGGCTACTAGAATTTGCCAGCAACTATAAACTAACCATTGCAAATACACTATTTCCTCATAAGTTATCAAGAAGAACAACGTGGCATGCCCCAAAAACTGAGATACATGGCCAAATTGATTTTATTCTTGTATCCAAAAGATTCAAGTCTAGTATTAATAAAGCCAAGACTAGGACTTTTCCTGGCGCCGACATTGGTAGTGATCACGACATGGTATTGATGACGCTCAAGCTTAAACTTAAAAAGAACTATAATCGAAACAGATGTTCTCAGTTAAGATTCAATTTAGACAAACTGAAAGATCCAGAAATCGCAGGAATCTTTGAGGCAACTGTTGGAGGAAAATTCGCAGCTCTCAATTTTTTGGAGGATGATATCAACTCAATCACAGAGAACATGAAAGACGTGCTCATTGAATCAGCAACAGAAATACTTGGTAAAAGAAAGAAAATAAACAAACCATGGGTTACAGATGACATTCTGAAGTTATGTGATACATGGCGGGAAATGAAAAAGGTTAAGAAAGAGGTTCCTGAAGCAGCATGGCAATACAGTATGGTGAATAAAAATATTAGGAAGAAAATGAAACAGGCCAAAGAAAAATGGGTAGCTGATCAATGTGAGTCCATTAATACGGGGCTAATAAAAGGTAACAGCAAGGCAGCTTTTGACACATTAAGAAAACTATCAAAACCCCAACAGCCCAGGGTAACTGTCATAGAAGATAGCAATGGGGCTCTGCTCAATGAAAAAACAGCTGTAATGAGAAGGTGGACAGAATATTGTAAAGAATTATATAACTGTAAACTTGATACTGACTTAGGCATATTAAACAACATTAAGTGCGAAAACAGGGAACTCGGAAATGCAGCAATATTACGGGAAGAAGTGGAAGAGGCTATATGTTCGATGAAAGGAGGGAAGTCACCGGGTGTGGATAATATCCCAGCAGAGCTCTTGAAATATGGAGGACCAGATATAGTAAAAATCATGACAACAATTTGCCAGAAGATATGGAGTACAAAAAAATGGCCAAAAGAATGGACGCAGTCATTAGTAATACCGCTTCCAAAGAAAGGAAATCTAAAAATGTGCAAGAACTACAGAACCATTAGCCTTATTAGTCATCCAAGTAAGGTGATGTTAAGGATACTTTTGAACAGAATAAAACAGAAATCAGAAGAAATCTTGTCAGAGGAACAGGCTGGCTTTAGACCAAAAAGAAGTACCTCAGAACAAATCTTCAATATTAGAGTACTTATCGAAAAACATCTCCAACATCAACACGATTTATACCATAACTTCATCGATTTCACAAAAGCCTTCGATCGAGTCTGGCATGAAGGCTTATGGCAAGTAATAAGTAACATCAGTTTTCCTGTGAAGATCAAATTATACAAATCACTTGTATTATCTATTCTCTTGTATGGGTGTGAGAGCTGGACACTCACTGCAGATACGGAGCGAAGGATTCAGGCTTTCGAGCATAAATGTTATAGAAGAATTTTGCGCATTTGCTATAAAGAGCACAAAACAAATGTCTATGTTAGAGAGAAGATAAACACCTATGCAGGCCACCAAGAACCACTTTTGTCAATAGTGAAACATCGAAAGCTTGCCTGGTTTGGGCATGTAACTCGTCATGACTCCCTTTCGAAAACGATCCTTCAGGGGACAGTCGAAGGTAAACGGAGAAGAGGAAGGCAAAGAAAATCCTGGGCTGATAACATCAAAGAATGGGCAGGACACGGTTTTTCCACACTTGTACGCATTGCTGAGGATAGAGAGCAGTGGAGGACCCTGTCTGCTGATGCTTCCACCATGGCACCCCTACGACCCATGACGGGTTACGGGCTGAGATGATGATGATGTTATTTAAATTTGTGGTGTAAATAAAACTATTTAAACTTTAGTCTTGATCAGTCACTTACTTTACTATTCCTGTACGTATATATATACGTATATATATATATATATATATTACATCATTTGAAATGAAATGCTACAGAAGGATGTTGAGAATACCCTGGACAGGCTGCACACTCACTAAACGTACAGGAAGATGGATCCTATTTAAATTTCGTGTAAATAAAACTATTTAAACTTTAGTCTTGATCAGTCACTTACTTTACTATTCCTGTACGTATATATATACGTATATATATATATATATATATATTACATCATTTGAAATGAAATGCTACAGAAGGATGTTGAGAATACCCTGGACAGAAAAAAAGACCAACAGAGAAGTACTGCACTCACTAAACGTACAGGAACATTGGCTCCTAAATACCATCGCAATAAGGAAGCTGAAATTTTTCGGTCATATAAAAAGACAATAGCCTGGAAAAAACAGTGATGGAAGGCATGGTCCCTGGAAAAAGGGGAAGGGGTCGACCTAGACGACGGTGGACCCAGGACATCACAGAGAGTCTGAACTTGTCTTTGGCTGATGCAGGTCGACTTGCCCAGAATCGTGATGCGTTCAGAGCAGCTGTAATGGAGACAACGTTCTGGAAAGAATACGTCACATGATGATGATATATTGTCTGTGTAGTGTGTCTGTGGTGTTTAGTTAAACCTTATCTCCTTAGGGTAGTAAGAGGTGATGGGGCTATAGCTATCTAATAAGTCACAAGTGGCAAGGGAGAGTCAATCTAGGTTCTCGCCCTTGACGCCAATAGTCTCATCTTTCCAATCTTTCCACAGTCACTGTCATCTAAAATCTATCTTCCAAGACTTTCTTCCCACTAGCGTCTTGTCTCTATATTTAGGCAACCTCTAGTCTAAAATCCACTTCGTGACACAGAGCAACTTCTGGGAAGGTTAAGGCGGCCGGCGTGATGCTGACCACATCACCCCTAGTGTGCCGATGGTCAAGAAAATATGGGCCTAACACCATATTCCCAATATGCCTCAATGGGCGTGTAACGGGATCCTTTTAGATTACACATGTAAACATTCTTCATATTTTATTATCCATTTCTATTATACTTGTCAATCTCATACATGTTTTAATGTCTGTTTATATTATATGTGTCAATTCTTTTAACATTGTACTAAGACTTGGCGACTTCTGCCGACATCAGAACGTAATCATGGTCCACTCTAATAAAACCTTGCTGTGAAAACAGCTGTCTGTTTACATTATAACTGCCAGTCTTTTTCGTACTTTAATGTCTGTTTATATTATATCTGTCAATCTTTTTTATGTTTTACTGTTTATATTGGACTTTTCAGCTCTAGTAACAGGTTACTACCTGCTAATATGTCAGTCTTCTTACTTTACTTTTTATATTATGCCTGTCGATCTTATTCAAATTCTAATAGCTGATAATACTACATTTGTCAATCTTGTACACATTTTACTGTCTGTTTATATTATTCTTCTCAGATCTTTTAACATTTTACTGCCTGTTCATATTATACTTCTCAGTTCTTTTAACATTTTACTGCCTGTTTATATAATACTTCTCAGTTCTTTTAACATTTTCAATCAATCAATACCCCTTAGCTCCTCAAGGAGCATAGGCCTTCAACAAACACATGCCAAGTCCTCCTTTTCACGTGCCATCCGCTCAAGTTCTTTCCATGTTTTCCTCATCATTTTCATCTCTGTATCCAGTTCTCTTCTCCGTGTGTTTTTTGGTCTACCTCTGCCTCTCTTTCCCTGTAGATTCCAGAACAAGGACTGCCTTGTAATGCTATCAACAGGTTTCCTCAATGTGTGTCCTACCCATCGCCAGCGTCTTCTTCTCAACTCTTGTTCCACTGGCACTTGTCTGGTTCTTGTCATCAATTCCATATTTGTGACTTTGTCATACCATTTCAGTCCCTCTATTCTACGCAAGCAACCGTTTATAAAAGTCTGTAGCTTTTTGGTTGTTGTTTTTGTTGCTCTCCATGTCTCAGAACCATACAATAGGACTGACTTCACATTTGAGTTGAAGATTCTTATTTTCGTGTTGGACTTGATTTCTCTTGTTCTCCATATGTTTCCCAATGCAATGAAAGCTACTCTTGCTTTTTGTATTCTTATTTTGATATCATTGTCTGTCCCTCTAACTTTGTATATATTACTGCCAAGATATGTATGCAATTCTACATCTTTTAGTGGTGTTTCTTCAACCTTGTTATCATTTCTTGCATTTATTCTCATAATCTTTGTCTTTTCCATGTGTATTTTCAGGTCCACTTGTTGTGACCTCTCATCGAGAATTTTCATTTTCTCTGGCATCTGATTATGGTTATGGGACAGAAGAGCCAAATCATCTGCAAAATCCAGATCATCAAGCTGTTAGTCAGATTCCACTGGATTCCATTTCTGTTGTGTGATGTCGATGTTTTCATAACCCAATTTATTGCTAGTAAGAAAAGAAATGGAGACAAGAGGTACCCCTGTCTCACTCCTGTTCTAACCCTAAACGGTTCTGTAAGTTGTCCTTCATGAAGAGTTCTGCATGTCATGTCTTCATAGGTCTTCTTTATTAAGTTAATGATCTTCATGGGAACTCCATAATGCCTCATCAATTTCCAAAGTGATTCTCTATCTACACTATTAAATGCCTTTTCATAGTCCACGAAACTGATGTACAGCGGTGAATTCCATTCCAGAATTTGTTCAACTATTATTCTCAATGTGGCTATCTGGTCTATACAGGATCTGTTTTGTCGAAAACCTGCTTGTTCATCTCTCAGTTGCTTGTCTATGGATTCTTTTAATCTCTCAAGGATGATTCTGTTAAATACTTTTCCTGGCACTGACAGTAACATTATTCCTCTTTAATTTGTGCACTCTTATAAATTTCCCTTCTTAGGCAACTTTACCAGATAACCTTCCTTCCATTCTGCTGGTATTTCCTCTCTCTCCCAGACTTTGCCAAGTAGTTTTTATAATATCTCTGTAGAGGTATCAATATCTGTTTTGTCTCTTTTGATGTTTCTTCTTACTTCTTTGTTTGCTTCTATGTACACTTAATCTTCTTCTTCTTGCGATCGCATCTTTGATGTTTACACCGTCAGACGAGTTCTCATGATGAATTCGACTGTTGTTTGAAGTTCCTCTTTAGCTCCATATAGCTTTGAGTTTAGTGTTGAGTCATTGGGCCAGTATATCTTTCTTAACTGGTCATACAGAGGACAATCCTGTAGAACATGCTCAGCAGTTTGTTCATTTAATCCACATGTGCACAGTGGTGACACAGACAATCATAGCTTGTGCATGTGTTTATTCAGTTTGTTATGCCCTGTCCTGAGGCGAAAAATAGTTATCTGTCCCTGCCGGTCGAGAGTGTGATAGTCATCTTTGGGTTGGTTCTGTTCTCTTCTGATAGTCTGGATAGCTCTCTTTTTCTCAAAGTATGTGACTTCATTATCTTCTTGTTCACATTCTCCTCCCTTTTTTGCAAGTTTATCTGCCTTTTCATTTCCGGGTACACCACAATGAGATGGTACCCACTGAAGTATGGTTCTCTTTTTGGCAGCTACCTTGTTTAGTTCATTTCTCTGTACACTTAATGAGCCTTGACTTTGGAGCTTCTGGTTTTGCTTCTGTTTAAATCTGCTTTCTTGTTTTTCCTGTCTTCTATCTTGCTAATGGTTTCTGTTATTATCCAAGCTTTGAGCTGATGTTCTCTTTTTCACAGTACTTCTTCACATGTCTCGTTCCATATATTTTTTACTTGTTGCCAGTGGTCTTCTGTATCTGTTTCATCTTCCAGCTATTGGAATACTTGGTTTTTGTTGGATACTGTGATTGAAAATGTTTCTCTTATTTCCCTATTTCTTAGATATCCCACATTATGCTGTTGTCTATAGCTATATACTGTTGTAAATTTCTTGAGTTTTAATTTTGTTTTAGCCAACAGAAGATGGTGGTCTGATACCACATGTGCTCCTCTACATACTTTTACATCATGCAATGATGACTTAAACTTCTTACTTATGCATATGTGATCAATCTGATTCTCAGTTCTGTGGTCTGGTGATATCAACGTTGCTTTATGTATTCTTTTATGTGGAAATATGCTTCCTCCTATAGCTAGTTGATTTGAAGCACAAAAGTTAGCTAATAGTTCCCCATTCTCGTTCATCATACCTAATCCATGCTTTCCCATGATTTCTTCAAAGCCGGTGTTGTCTGTTCCTATTTTCGCATTTAGGTTCCCCCATCATAATTGTTATGTCCTTTTTCTTTTTGTCCAAGACATTTTGTAGTCTGGTGTAAAAGTCTTCTTTCTCAGATTCTTCTTTATCATTTGTTGATGCATAACACTGGATGATGTTTATATTTACTTTCTTTTTGGCTGATTTAAACCTTGCGGTTATAATGTGGGGTCCCATTGCCTCCCATTCTATAAGTGCCTTCTGTGCTTCCCTAGACAGCATTAGAGCCACCCCTTCACTGTGGTGGGCTCTTTCCTCCTCATGTCCTGAGGACAACACCATTTCTCCTATGATCAATCTCCTCCTCTCTATGCCCTTTCCACCGTGTCTCGCAGAGACCCAGAAAATCAATCCTGTCATTTCTGCTGTCACCTGTGCAGTTTTCCCTTGTTCACACAGAGTGCGAACATCCCAGGTGCCAATCCAGGAGATTTTTCTAGACGAAAAAAGGTTAGTCTGCAACCCAGACTCCTTTCAGCTTTCTCTGGGTTGCTTCATGCGCCTCCTTTCCAGAGGACCTTCTTCTGTTTTGGGCGGCTAAGTTGTTTTATATTCTGTATTTGACTTGTCCGTGTTTGTTGAAGTTTTTTACGGGATGGGGTAACCAGCCCCATGCCCAACCCTCCTTAGTTGCTTTTTACGACATGCATGGTAGGGTACAGTGTTACTATTCTTTGCTCCACTTTCGGGCCCCGGTAACACAGGTGTTATTGAGGTTTTACTATCTTTTTATTATATCATACTTGTTAGTCTTATTGAGGTTTTATCTTCAGAATGTTTAACTGTCATTTTATATTATACTTGTCAGTCTTCAGAATGTTTTAGTGTCTTTCTATATTATACCTGTTGCTTTTCTCCATGTTTTAAAGTCTGTATATATTATACTTTTCAATCATCTTCTAGCTTTACTATCTGTTTATACTATATTTTTCTTATTCATGTTTTACTGCCTTTTAGGGAGCCGCGCTAGCGTAGTGGTTACAACACCGCTCTGGCGACCGGGTGATTCAGGATCAAACCCGGGCGACGGCATTTGAGGATTTTTCGTCGACCGGGAATTGGACTGGATTAACTCGAGACCTGGCGAGGACATTTGAAGGAGTGTCATTGACCAGGGATTGGCGGCTCCTGAGCCGACCCAGCTCTAATGGGTACCTCCGAAATTGGCGAGTATCTGCCCGAATGGCGAGGGACACCTGTCTCTGTACAAGAAAAAAGGGATACTCACGTAAAATCAATGTCAGGTTAGACATTAATAATAACCTGAGATTTCGCCTCGAGTATTAGCGGGCGTACGAAAAAAAAACAAAAAAAACTGCCTTTTAAAATTTTAATAATAATAGTAATAATAATAACCCCTTCAGTCATAACTGACTATGGGAATGCACCCCTGAGGTGACAGCTCTCAGCTGCTTATTTTCCTGGTGTTTCTTTTGACGTTTTCTTTTAAATTATACTTGTCAGTATTTAATTCCTGTCAGTCTTCAGAATGTTTTACTGTCTTTATATACAACGACTTGTCCAAGTGTTATCATCTGTTTATATTACTTGTCAATTATCTTCTTATTTTATTATCTGTTTATTTAACATTTATCGGTCTAATTAATTTGTTAATGTCTATTTATATTATACTTCTCAGTCTTCTTAATGAATTACTGTGTTGTGACAAACTGGTCAAGTCTTCTCTTAATTTAATCAATGGGACACCATCTTTTCTTCACTTTCCAGGCATGTTCATGACTGTAAAAACATGCTATATTTTCTCCTTGCAGTTTCTACAAACTCTCCTCTACACTATTTTTAGACTACCTGTGTCACAATAAACCCAAGAATGGCGTTAAACCAGTAAAAACCAGCGTGGTATAGTGACCCAATTATTCTGGACTCTCTATGGAGTATGGAACCATCCCTGCAGCTGGTCCCCTTGCAGGAGGCCTGCATCAAGCAGTCACATGCTCATGTTGCGGTGGCTTCTGTGGCAATTTTTAAATGATGAGGTTGTCACACCCCCCTCCCCACGCAAAACCTCACATAAGTCGCCTCGTACGACACGCCTAAGGGTGCGGTAGTTCTGTTCTTTCTTTGTCTCATTAGAGACTTTTGGAAACTACATGGGGCGACAAATGTTTGCTGTCTGTGATATTTCACTAAGCTCTCTAATTTTATTTTTAATTAATTTGAAAATAACAATACTGACTCATATCTGCCAAAAAAAAAAAATGCATTATAAAGAACAAAATTATTTGACAATACTCTTACAAATTCTGGGCCAACGTTGAGTTCTACTTGTCGTCGGCCAATCAGAACAACTTTTTTGAAAATTTTCAGCCTATTCAGTTCTTCAACCAGGACTTTGCCCACTTCTCCAGTGTAACCCAAAACAAAGGCTGAGTGGCCCTCCGTCTTGAAGCGCTCCATATTTGTTTGAGCATCTTCTGCCATGCTGAAAATAAAATAAGCAGAGACATCATATATATATATATGAATATCATGTGTTAAAAATAACATACTGATTATTTGTTTGGATTGGTTTTAAGGACCATCTTCATTGCACACGGACAACTCCATCTGTGCTCCGATCTCCTCCCTTAGATCACACAAGGAGAATCTTAGCACAGTGCACGAACTCTGTAGCACCGGTGATAATCCCAATGTGTGTATATAGGAATCACACATTTTATAAATATATTTGGTGGGTAGGTTTCTAATTTTTTAATGTTGCCAGGGCAGTTGCCTCATGGCCTACTTTTTATGATTTCCAACTGCCGCGGGATTTTTATTGTGCGCAACTTGCACACGGGACTTCCTATTTTTTCACCCTTATCTGAGAAAGCTAGGCATTCGATCTCACTGCCCAGGAGACCAGGGGGGAGTATGATATCATTAGGACCACTGGTTCTGAAAAGAATTTTCTATAAATCATATTCCCTCTACTGGGAATCGAACCCAGTACCTCAAGAATTTGAGGAGGATGCCATACCTCTTAGCAACTCTGACCAATCCAATGCCAGCATCTTCTCCTCACATTTTGTTGCACTGGTGATTGTCAGGTTCTTTCCCTCAGTTCCATATTTGTGATCTTACACTGTTCCAATTCTTCTATTCAGTGTAAATACCCATTTATAAAAGTCTGTATCTTCCTAGTTGTCTATTTTGTGTGTTGGGGTCAGAGTGGCTAAGAGGTACGGCATCCGCCTCTAATTCTAAAGGTACCGGGTTCGATTCCCAGTTCAGAGAATATATCTGATGGAATTTTTTTAAGAACCACTAGGTCCAAAAGATGTCACACTCCCCCCTGATTTCATGGATATTGAAATTAGATGCCTAGCCTTCTTGGATAAAGGCTAAAAATAGGAGGTCTCGTGAGCAAGTTACGCACGTTAAAAATACCTCGGCAGTTGTAAATCATAATGAGTAGGCCATACAGCAGCTGCCCTGATAAGGGAGAGATACTAAAGACTACTGATAAATGCCTGTTAGAGAACGACACTGCAATAGATGAACCAACAAGGCTAAGACTGTTGTATGTTTGCATCAAACGTAAGACTAGCAAGGATAAACGTATAAGTGAATGCATTTGTCGTGTATACAGCCAGCATGCTACAGGAACAATTAGCATTCATACACTTCAACATTTGCTGAGGGAGACTAAGCACCTATGGGTTTGCACAGAGTGCAGTGATGTTGATTCTGATCAACAATAACATAAGAGAATACATACAGAAACATGGATTTCACTTAACCATATGACAGAAAAACTAGAATGATCATATATGCATAAACATAAAGTTTACATAATCATTACATGATGTGGTATCAAATCACATCTTCTGTTAGCCAAAATAAAGATCAAACACAGAAGATATACCAAAACACATAGCCGCTGACAGCAGTTTAATGATGGATGTCTCAGAAATCAATACACAAAAGAAAAATTTAGTTACAATATCCAATAAGTATCAAGTGCATGATAAGTGAAACTTTTGATTTGTTCTAGTGCATTTCAAGTTGAAGGCAAACGCGCAAGGGGAAGACAGCGCTATAAGTGGGAAGATAACATCAAGAGATGGACAGGAAAGAGTCTATCAGAGTGCACCACCAAGACAAGAGACAGAAGACGGAGATCCATTACAGCCAACCTTCGTTGTGGAGATGGCAACTGATGATGAGTGCATTTCTATTTATTATAATTGTTAACGTTAATTTTGCATCTGTTATGATAATTATCATATTTTTTTGTTATCTCAGTGTTATTATCAAATTCATTCATTCATTACCCCATTCAACTTCCCAAGAAGCATAGTCCTGCAGCCTTAATCCTAATCTTAAAGACGTCGGTGACTTATTTGGATCACAACAAAGAACACAACTCACTGTTTCAATCACTGTTATATCTTAATCTTTTTTATGGTTAAATACTGTCTGAGCATACTGTACAATTCCCTATGCCTGTCCTTTCTAAGCACATGTTCTATAATAATGGTGAACTGCATGACTGTAAATAATATAATTTTATTAGAATACAGTAAAGAGGTAATTCTTCTAATGAGTATGGATGTTCAAAATGAAAAATCCATTGCATTTTTGTTTAAACAAAGTATCCCTTTCAATCTGTGACAGGTTATAATTAGGACATATAGTGTAATAAAATCAGATTTCTGATATCCAAATATAGTATCTTCTTCTGCCCTCCATTTGGTCCAAATATAGTAAATCAAAACCAAAATTGTGTGAATCAATTTGTGTGTGACACCCTGTTTTCAAGAAACAAACAAACAATAAAAATAAAAAACAAACTAATACAAACAAGAACAAAAAAAAACTAAGAACAAACAAACAAAAAAACGAACAAAGTAAAGTCTCTCACAACTGCCCTACTGTTAACAAGGTGGAAAGGGGTGAGAAAGCATGGAGGTTTCCGATATTACACCAAATCCACCAATTATCTGCCATCATCCACACGAGCACCCCATCAGACTACCCCTTATCCTCACACCATCACTGATCCTTATATATTAATTTTAGTTCTTGTTATATACTGTTAACTCCGCCTATGCCGGTCCCAAGCCCGGATGAAAAAGGAGGAGGGCGGCCTGCATGGAGGCCGTAAGGAGGCAGCCCCTCCACCATGCAAAGGCACAACAGGCCAATCACCTGTTTGTCTTAAACTATGATTACGAGCAATACAAGAGAGAAAACCGGACTGATTCTAAAGGCGACGAACTGGAACGGACTACGGACTACGACTTATGGAACTTGGAACACAAGAAGTATAAATGGGAAGGAAGAGGAGCTGGTGGAAGAGATGAGGAAAGCAAAACTAGAAATCCTGGCTATAACGGAAACGAAGAAAAAAGGACAAGGAGTCATGGATCTCGATGGCAACATGTTGCTCTACAGTGGTGTACCCATATCTGAAAGAGCTAAAGGGGGCGTGGGTTGCATTGTGGCCCAAAATCAAAAAGATAGTATCAAGGGATGGAACTTTGTCTCGGAGCGCATTATGGTTGTAAAACTAAAAGAAGGAGAAACCATAGTCAACCTGGTCATAGTGTATGGGCCAAATGAGGATGAGAGAGCAGAGGTCAAGGAGGAATTCTTCGAGCTGCTTCAAAGAACAGTGGATGACTGCCTAGATGAAGTTATTATGCTCGGAGATTTTAATGCCAGAGTTGGAAATGACCATGCTAGATGGGGTGGAGTTATCGGAAGATATGGAGAAGATACTCTCAATGACAATGGAAAGCGACTCCTTAGATTCTGCAGTGAGCAGAATCTGATCATTACAAACACAAAGTTCCCCCATAAGCGCATACATGCATACACTAGATGTGAACCAACCAAGAATGAGAAGTCAGTGATCGACTATGCCATTGTTCGGAGAAGCTCATTCAGATATGTCCGAGATGCAAGAGTCTGGAGGGGGCCAGAGATTGGAAGTGATCACTACCTGCTAACAATCAAACGAACAACTGAAAGAGTTGCTCAGCCTAGGAACTGCCCAACATCACGCAAGAAACCAAGTAAACGAGCAGGAGAAATGAGCATTAGGACCTACAAGCTGAGAGAGCCAGAAATTAAGACCAGATATCAGGGGCTTATTGCTACAGCAGTGAGCAACACAGAAGAATGACCTGATGACTTGGAAACACTCTGGAATAAATTCAAGGATATCATAAAGACAGCTGCTGCAGAAGCATGCGGTGAAGTCCGACTTGGGAACCAGAGAAAGAGGTCACCTTGGTGGACAGAGGAAGTCAAAGAGAAAATAAGAGAGAAGAAAATGGCATGGAAACAATACTTAGGAGCTAAAAATACAACAGGACAAATGGAAAAATATAGAGAATATGTGACGCTCAGAACAGAAGCAAAGAACAAAGTGCTAGCAGCAAAACAGAAGTCCTGGGAAGAATTTGGAGAAAAGCTAGAAAAAGATGCACAAGAAAACCAGAAATTGTTCTATAAGACCCTAAAGAACATGAGGAAAGAAAAACAATGCCCTCTCAAATTTATAAAGGACAAGTAAGGCAAATTGCTTACTGCCCCGAAGGAAGTAATGGAAAGATGGAAAGAATATTTCTCAGAACTCCTGGATGGTGAGCATCAGAAATGATAACCACTAGCACAGAAGAGAAAACCAATGATGGTGAAGATGACATAAAGATGGAAGAACTGAGGGCAGCACTAGAGAAAATCAAGATGGGCAAAGCAGCAGGGCATGATGGTATAACACCAGAAATGGTTAAGTACATGGGAGCATCAGGCGACCTATTACTCTTAAAGGTCCTACAGGCAGCATGGTGCAACAAGACCATACCAAAGGATTGGGAGATTGCCATCATAACACCAATTTTCAAAAAGGGTGACAATCGACAATGTGGAAACCATAGAGGCATATCCCTTCTCAGTGTCCCTGGTAAAATCTACTCTAGAATCCTAGAGCAGAGACTCCGACGCCTAGCTGAGCCACAATTGGATGAGGTCCAGTGCGGATTCCGAGCAAACCGAAGTACTCAAGACCTAATCTTCACACTCAGACAGCTGAGTGAAAAGGCCCTTGAGTATAAGAGTGAGATCCATCTTTGTTTCATAGATCTGGAAAAGGCGTTTGACAGGGTCCCCTGGAGCAAACTTTGGGACTGTTTTGGCAAGGAAGAATATTCCAGCACCTCTGATTCATGCTATACAGAGCTTCTACAAGTCTTGCAGAAATTATGTGAGGACAGCAAACCATAAGTCAGAAGAGTTCAGGACCACCACTGGTGTAAGACAAGGTGATATCCTATCACCTTACCTCTTCATACTCCTTATGGACGATGTCATCAAGGCATGTAAGGAGAGAACAAGAAAGTATTCAGTGGGGTACTGGAAGATGAGACAGGTCTATATTTCGGAGCTGGCATTTGCTGATGATGTTGCCCTGATTGCTAAATCAGAGGCACATCTCCAATCCAACCTGCAAGTCTGGAAGGAAGAGCTGGAGAAGAGAGGGATGGTCATAAGCAGCTCTAAAACAAAATCCATGGTGATATCACGAGAAGAAAGAAAACATCAGATTAAGTTGGGAGAACAGGTCCTGGAGCAGGTCGACCACTTTAAATATCTTGGAGCTATTATAGACCGAAAGGGAGGCATCAAAGAAGAGTTGGCCACTCGAAAAGCAGCGGCTGGGAGACTTTTTCAGGCCATAAATCGTGGATTCCTCAGCAAGAAAGAGGTTGGTAAGAAAACGAAGATGGCTGTATACCGCTCCACCTATGTCCCAGTCTTGACATATGGATGCGAGTCGTGGGCAATGACTACAACCCACAAAAAGCCAGATCCAAACCTCAGAAATGAGGTATCTGAGGAAAATGGTTGAAGTAACAAGAAGAGACATGGTCCGCAACCAGACGATCCGTCAAGGCCTAAAATCCCATCCGCTGCAGACCCAAATAGAACAGTCCCAACTAAGATGGTTTGGCCATGTCTGCAGAATGGGAGAAGATCGGCTACCACGACAAGCATGGGAAACAAAGAGCCAGGGATCCAGACCTCCAGGACGACCCAGAATCCGCTGGGAGGACAACATTAGACAATCTTTGAAGGACCGAGGACTAGAATGGAACCAGGCCAGGAAGAAGACAGCTGATAGAATGGTCTGGCGCTCTCTCTTCCAAACCTCTACACCTCAAGGTAGAAGGGGAACGACTAAGTAAGTAAGTAAGTATATACTGTTTTACTATATTGTGCAATTCTCTAAGTCTATCTATTCTCAACACCTGTTCCACATTTATGGATGAACTGCATGCCTGTAAATAATCTAATAGTGGTTTTCTCGGTTGTTCATACTTCCTACATTTTATTAGGAAATGCACTATATTATTTTTTTCTGGACACTCTGCACAGTAAGGTTCTATTCTAAAATATGCCATTCCTAGTTGCAGTCTAAGAGTTTCTCATTGCTAGGAATTGTTAGTTCTCTAGATACCTGACACGTTCTTGTTGGAGCCTTGAACAATTTATATGCATGTCTGCCCTTCGGGCTTCCATCCCACTCTACTGTCCATTCGTCAGTTATTATTCTTTTAATTAAGCTTTTGATCTCTGTTTAACTCATCCGCACATTTATTTGGTTTCTATTATTTCTACTTTTCTTAGCTTCTTTATCCGCCTTTTCATTTCTGATTATGCCAACATGTGAAAATATCTAAGCTATTAGTATGGAACATCCTCTGGCATATAGATAAGTATTTGTCAGTAATATCTGAAACAAACAAACAAACAATAAAAATAAAACTAATACAAAAAAGAAAAAAAAAAAAACTAAGAACAAAAAAACAAACAAAGTAAAGTCTCTCACAACTGCCCTACTGTTAACAAGGTGGAAAGGGGTGAGAAAGCATGGGTTCATTTTCGATACAAGACAACAGGAGGCTGAGACGCTTGGGAGTCATGACCCAAGTGGGCCCACCCCCCCTTAGAGTGTAAAGGAGTATGTAGGGCCGAAACACTTGTCGGACGGGGGGACTGCTTCTGATGATCAGATTGCTTCCTGTTGTATCGCTCTGTAAAGAGTTTCCTATAATAGTTACATGGTCAAACCAGTGACGATCGGGAAAAGACCGATTGACTTCTGGAAAGACAGATGACACTGGGAAAGACTAGAAACCGGCTGACCGGGTTAGCACCCCGTAAGCTGTATTCAATTGCTACAGGACCCAAAAATGATAGATGCCCCCAGGATTCACCGAAAGGGGGGGAGAATGATGAATCCCCAGGCACCTCATTGGAATCGACCTGACCCGTTACACGGACTTCGAGCTCTGAACAACGGCTGGAATTTCCATGTGCCTGTGGTAGGGAATTCTCTACTCAGAGAGGAATGAAAATCCACCGAACGAAAAAGAGGTGTGGGAGGTCATCTGGGGGAGATCAACAGCGCTCTGTCTCGACGGATAAGACATTAGAAGAACGCAGCCAGGAGTCAATCCACAGTGCTGAGTACATTCAAGTTGATCTGCCTGATGATGATCTCACACACTTCTTGGACGGGAAGAGAGATGCAATGAAGTTTCTACCTGCCAGTGCAAAAGGGCTTTGGGAACAGCTGGACGAAGCCTTGGCAAAAGAGTTGGATAACAACCTGAAGCAGATAACTTAGGAGAAGAAGCTGGAAATCTTCGGCGACATAATATATCTGCACTGTCGCAAGGTGTTCGGAGTGAGGGAGGCAAGGGAAAGTAACCCACCACGAAAAAGTAGAAGACAAATTAAAATAGAAGAAATCAGGAAACAGAAGAAGCATGCCCGAAAACTTTTCAAGAACGCAGTTGCCACAGAGAAGGAAGGGTTACGACAGGTTTGGGAGCACCTGAAAGGCCAATATAATGCCCTTTGTAGAGCAGAAAGGTTGTGCAGGAAGAGAAGGAAGACTCGAAGGGATAGGGAAAGATTCTTCAGGGAGCCCTTCAAGTTTGCCAAAGAACTGTTTGAGCAGCCGCGGTCGGGTACGCTAAACATCAAGAAAGAAGACCTGGAAGAACACCTTAGAATGACATATTCAGATGGTCGCAGAGATGAGCCGCTCAGCAGCATGGCAGGCCTTAAATGGCCGAGTAAGCCAGGAGCTGAATTTAACACCAAGCCCCCAACGGTGCAAGAGGTAGAAAGCATTGTCCAGAAAGCTCGGTGCAAGTCAGCTCCAGGTCCTAATGGTGTTCCATATGTGGTGTATAAGAGATGCCCTGAAGTGCTCAAACGACTGCTCCGTTTACTGAAGAATGCGTGGAAAACCCAGCTTGTAAGCAAGGAATGGAGAAAGGCGAATGGAGTCTACATCCCGAAGGAGCAAAATTCCACAGACATCAGTCAGTTCAGGCCAATCTCACTACTCAATTTGGAAGGGAAGATATTCTTCTCAGTGATGGCGAAAAGACTCACTACATACCTCCTGGCAAATGGGTACATTGACACTACCATTCAGAAAGGAGGTATCCCAGGTACACCAGGATGTCTAGAGCATGCCACAATGATCTGGGAAGCAATCCAAAAGGCAAAGTCTGACAGAACAAACCTCCATGTAATCTGGTTGGATCTAGTGAATGCTTATGGATCCATTCCACACCAGATGTTGTGGCAGGCCCTAGAAATGTATCATGTTCCACAAGAGATTGCAGCAATGCTGAAGCTGTATTTCGCAGGGTTTGCTGTCAGATTTTCAACCAGAGAGTACACAACGAAGTGGATTGGCCTTGAAGTTGGAATTGCGATGGGGTGTACCATCTCTCCGATACTATTCGTGATGGCTATGCAGGTAATCCTCAATGCGGCTGAAGGAATGGCTATAGGTCCAAAGCTCGGTGGAATGTGTCACATGCCACCGCTCAAAGCAATCATGGATGACACAACAATTCTGACATCAGATGAACATCAGGCCCGGAGGATGTTAGAATGCCTGGATGAACTAGTCAACTGGTGCAGAATGAGCTTCAAACCCAAGAAGTCGAGAAGCCTATCAGTCAGGAAAGGGAAGATAGCAGAGGACATATTCATGTTTTCCAACCAAAGAATCCCTACTGTCATTGAGGAACCGGTTAAAAGTCTTGGCAGGGTGTACGATGCCTCATTAAAAGACTCGAAGGCAGTGCAACAGACAATAGAAATGGCAGACAGAGGGCTACAGATCATAGACCAAAGCAGACTCCTGGGAAAGTTCAAACTGTGGTGCCTCCAGTTCATGTTGATACCGAAGTTGCTGTGGCCACTGCTTATATATGAAATAAGCACAAGTACAGTGGAAGCTATAGAGCAGAACGTCAACAAGTTCATGAGAAAGTGGCTAGGGGTACCACCAGGTCTGTCAGATGTAGCACTGTACTGCAAAAAGTCAAAACTCCTGCTTCCTTTCAAGTCAGTTGTTGAAGAGTACAAAGTTGGAAAGGCAAGGCTTGCAATGATGCTACGCGAGTCAGCTGATGACGTGGTTAAGTCCATTCAGCCCACACTGAAAATGGGAAGGAAGTGGAGAGTGGAAGAAGCTGTTGATGCTGCCCAAGAGTCACTCAAACTGAGGGAGGTAATCGGATACACACAAACGAATAGACGGGGATTTGGTCATGGAGACATCCGCTGGTGGTCCAAGGCATCAAGCAGGGAGCGCAGAGACATAGTAGTTCAGGAGATACGAGGAGCTGAGAATGATAAGAGATTGCAAAAAGCAGTGCAGCAGGTCCAACAAGGCCAATGGACTACATGGGAAGGAGCCCTGCAGAGGTCCTTGACATGGAATGATATATGGCATATGGCACCTCTTAGGCTCAGCTTCGTTGTTAGATCAATGTATGACCTGCTGCCGTCGGCCACCAACCTTGTAAAATGGGGAAAGTTGGATGATGAGCAGTGCCCCTTGTGCCAGGGGAGGCAGACACTCGAACACGTGCTCTCAGCGTGTAAAGGTGTCATTAGGGCAAGGGCGATACACTTGGCGCCATAACAAAGTGCTAAATGAGCTTGCTGCGACAATAGATCTGGCAAGGATGAAGGCGAATAGCAAACCCGGGCCGAGCACCGCAAATACATACTTTCTGAGGGCAGGAAAGTCAGCATACCCCAAACCGAGTAAACCTGGTAGCAGTTTACCATCTCTTCTTGACTGTGCAAACGACTGGGAGATGGCGGTAGACCTACCTGGACGAGGGGCATTTCCAGAGAGTATCAGAAAATCACGGAGACGGCCGGATATAGTGCTTCATTCTTCAGCAACGCTTCAGGTCATACTGATTGAACTGACCGTGCCATTTAAATCCAGATTAGACAAGCAACATTCGTTCAAAGCGGCCAAGTATAGTGATCTGGCCGCGGATCTGAGACACGATGGGTTCACTGCAAGGGTCATGGCTGTTGAAGTGGGCGCAAGAGGGCTTGTGGCTGCATCAGTGTATGATCTATTTAAACTGTTGGGGCTGAAGGGACAGTCGAGAACAAGGGCACTGAAGAGGCTTAGTGAAACTGCCGAAAAGGCATCAGGCTGGCTGTGGAACAACCGCAATGGGCAATGGAAATCGTGACAATAAATGCTGCGGTACAGAAAACACCAGGAATTTTTCTAAGTCCACAATACGCTGAGTTTTTAGGCGTACTAGTGAAAGGGCTGTGGCTGAGAGGCGACAGGCGATGAATACTATAAGGGGTGTTAGGAAGAATTTCAGTGGCGAGCGCGCAGTGTCAAGTCTCGTTGGCTTCGCGCAGGTGACTCAGTGTGTGTCCATAGTTGTGATGTGCTACGGAGCGAACAGAATAACTTGTCTTCTCTTTGTTACTTTCACAATTGCCTCCACGGCTGGCGGAGTTGTGGATTAAAGTTGCTACCATAAGTGAAATGGGTTCATTTTCGATACAAGACAACAGGAGGCTGAGACGCTTGGGATTCATGACCCAAGTTGGCCCCCCCCCTTTAGAGTGTAAAGGAGTATGTAGGGCCGAAACCCTTGTCGGACGGGGGACTTCTTCTGATGATAGATTGCTTCCTGTTGTATCGCTCTGTAAAGAGTTTCCTATAATCTTCTGCTACTATATCAGGTCTACTGCATTCTCGTAAGTTTCTTATAGCTTGAATAGCTGAAAGTGAGTCTATTAACATTGTTAATTTATGAGGAGGGTTGTTAGAGAAGATTTCCACATCTTTCAGAAATGCAACCATTTCTGCCGTGAAAATATATGTATTATCGGTTATACTATACCCTTTCACCATTTGCGACATGGGAACATAAATCCTTATCCCCAATTTGATATCGTTTTCCTTAGATCCATCTGTGTAGGTACTCTGAAATACTAACTCCTTTGAAAACTGCGCCGAACACAAGCATAATGAGAAACAACGTGCTACATACGTGCAATGTTGCTCCGCGTTCTCTGTGCTGTCCATTTCACGCTTTATAAAAAATCCAGCCAATGCTACAGCAATAACGAGAACTGCTAATGCAGCAGACGGAATAATAATATCACATCTGAACCAAAGAAACTTCATTGAGAAAGCAGACGTGTGATGCAGACGATGGTAAACAACAGCTCTCCCGTCGAATATTTGAAAGTTTAACAAATTTTAACTATATTTCCGGTCGATTAAAAAAAACAATCTACAGTTTTAATAATAAGTAAGGGGAGGGAATGCAAAACAACAGAATACCACTACAGGCGCTCACTTGGGTTCCTGAGGGTAAGCGGAAAAAAGGAAGACCAAAAGAAACACTCAGAAGAACAATAATAAGAGAAGGAAGAACGTTGGGCCTAAATAATGTGCAAGAGCTAAGAGGAGTGGCGTCACAACGAACAACCTGGAGAGCACTGGTTTCTGCCTTATGCGCCGTGTTTGGCGCTTAAAGAATTTATTATTATTATTATTAAGGGGAGGGAAACCAGCAAGGATAATTATTTTTTAAAGAGAAGCGTAGTACGAGTGGATTCGAAAATGTAAATATCAACTCTCAATAAACATAGTACCAAAAAAAAAAAAAAAAAAAAAAACACTACGAAAGATTGAATAACTTCTTGTTCTTCTTTAGGTACCATCTCAGCAGGCACAAATGATAATGTGCATATTGATAATGACAGTGGAATAGTGAATAGGTTGTCGTACAACACTCCGGGCCACCCTCATTCCCCAATATACCCCAATCCAATTATAACCACTTCGGTTGAACAGGGTATAACTGCAATATAGTCGACGAAAAAGAAAGAAAGGAAAACACATTCCCCATGACTGGTAGGAGAGACACCATTTTAGGGAGAAAAAAAAAAACACGCACGCAAATCCACACTGTCAACACTTACTCTATTTTCATTAACTGGAAAGACGTAATGATAGGCTATTATGATCAGGAATCGAAAATCAAAATACTTAAGAAATCAAATAATATAGAAGGGACCTAAGACGCGTCAACAGTGAGAAATGCAGTTAGCGACCCATAGCTAGACTGCTTGCGTCAGGGTCAGCGAACCAGAGCTGACCAAGACCCTACTCCACCTCCAAGTGGTGGTCCTGGAAACAGGCTGCATCACTGCAGTCTGACTGAGTGAGTACGGATCGAAGAGGGAAGGCTAACCCGGTCCCAAAAATGCCGTGCTGAAGTCGGATGTATCGGCCGAAAGGCGCAAATATCGCAGCTTCGGTGTAAACGGACACAATGTAACCAACGTCCTTTTGGTAGATCTTTAGAAAAAGCTTTCGATAAAGTATGGACAGAGGGATTGAAAGTCAAACTGTAGAGAAGTGGTGTATGTGGGCGAATGTACAAATGGATTGGTCACTACCCTGAGAATAGAACCGCAAGAGTAAAGCTGCAAGGACAGACTAGTAAAAATTTATATTAGAGCAGGGGGTCCCACAAGGGGGAGTCCTGTCACCTACACTGTTCCTTGCATGCATAAATGACATAACTGAAAATATTCAACAAATAGCACACAATGCATCCTTTGCAGATGACTTAGCCTTGTGGATCTCTGAAGAAAGTATCCCCACTGCAAACATTCTGATGCAGCAAGCACTAACATCACTGGAAGAGTGGGCTAAAACATGGCTCATGAAGATAAATGAAGAGAAAACAACGTACACATTATTTTCCCTCCCAACTAGACCTCAGAGCTTCAAACTAGTGCTAAACGGAGAAAATCTTCATTTAAATGAAAATCCAAACTACCTAGGCATTATTTTTGATCGCCGTCTGACTTGGAAAAAAACAAGTTGACAGAAATCGAATGAGAGCAAGACAAAGAATGGCAATTATGAAAAAACTTGCTGGAACAACTTGGGGTGCAGATGAGAAAGTCCCAAAGACGTTGTACACAGGGCGAATGATGCCAGTCCTTGAATATGGCATAGCAGCATGGGCAACAGCAGCTAAGACAAACTTCGATAAAATTAGCAGACTCCAAAATTAAGCAATGAGAATTATAACGGGAGGCATGAAGTCAACGCCTTTAAAAGAACTCGAAAAGATTACATGCCTCCAGCCAATGGAGGATATAAGAGACTGCAGGGCTCAGCAACAGGCCGAAAAATTCAAAAGACTAACAGACAACCCAATGTGCCATAGAATGAATGCTCATAGAAGGCAAAGACTAAAACGAAGCAACTTTGTAGAATCAACCAAACCACAGATGAGAGCAGTTTCCATAAATGAAATATCCACTATTAAACCCATCTACACTGCACACACGCTTCCAGTTTGGAAACAAAATCGTTCCCCTGAAATGATAGAAAACATTCCTGGAATTGAAAGAAAAATGAGCCAAACTGCAACAGATAGAAAATCCATAGCGACAAAATACATAGAGAAACATTACCCACGCAACACCTGGACCCATGCATACACAGATGGATCAGCAACAAATGCAACAGAAAATGGAGGTGGGGGTGTCTTTCTGACCTTAAGCACTGGTGCAGAAAAAAAAGGCTGTCAGCGGCAACAGGACAATTCTCAAGTAACTTCGGAGCAGAGGCAGAGGCCTTGAAAACTGCAGCGGAGGTTATATTGACAGAAGAAAGCACAGAGAGACAAGTTGCTTTCTTTACTGATGCACAGTCAGTAATTGCAACGTTGAAAAGAATAGTGCTCCACAAACTTTGTCAACGATTCAAAAGTGTTGTGATCCAATCGATCCCATCTCATTGTAACATCACCGGCAACGAAGAGGCTGACAGAATGGCAAAAGAAGGTTCACATCTACCTCAGCCAGATGCAAGCATAACTTTCGAGGAGGCAAAGAGTTTTATCAGAATCAGTTACAGAAACAAATGGAATGTAGAACATCCTGGTCACACACAGAATGATGCTTACTACCAGCCCAACAGAAGAGAACAAGTGGTAATCTTCAGACTCCGCACTGGCCACAACAGATTGATATACCATCTATTCAATAAGCTAAAGATAGGAACTACCGATCAGTGTAACTGTGGCACTGATAAAATGACTGCTGAACATCTGCTTCAAAGTTGCCCCTTATATGCGGTACAGAGAAAGCGCATATAGCCGACGCCAGCTCCTTTCGTGGAAAAGCTTTACGGGGATTCAAATAGCCTCAAACTGACTACTGCTTTCTTTGAGAACATTCAAGTGTACGTCTGAGAGTGTACGAAGAAGAAGAAGAAGATATCCTTTCTTTCTTGAAGGAGGTCTTGCAAGGATGAAAGAATTTTCATTACATCAATAAGGGAGTTATCTTCCTTGTCTAATTTGCTAATATGAGCATGAAATACACTAATTAGGGACTGAACATGCCATAAATAGATTTCACTTAATGGATCCTCAAAAAACGTTTTCAGTACAGCTGGTGGTTTGTTCTGTGAAAGAAAGAATGACTTGAGAGCTGTAAATATTTGTAGAAGTCGTTGAACAGCTGGAAATAAAGACAGCCCCCGGGTTTTTGCTGTGGTTAAGGAGTTGCTGGTATTCTACATCAACAAACTCACAGAACTCTTTTAGGGACTCAGCATGGACAGTGTAAATTGAAAAGTAATTATAAATCTTTACCAAAAAATGTGTGGGGTTTACCGCCAGAGTAGAAAAAACGCCCAATCACTGTAAATGCGGACAAAACAGGGAATTCACAAAAATGTGTGCTAACAGTAATTTTTACTCCCAAAATGAGGACATGTCCGCATAAATGAGGACGTATGGTAACCTTATCTGCCATCATCCACACGAGCACCCCACCCCCATCAGATTGGCAACCTCATCATGTAAAACAAATTGATACAGAAACCACCACTTCAAGAACCTACGCATGCTTTGTCGTAGGCTTCTTGCAAGAGAACCAGCTGTAGCGGTGGGCTTCACAATGAGCATAAAGGGAAACGCACTTAAGTAAAGGCTGTTGCGGGAATAATGTTAGTTATGCTCTTGGAAAAAACAGAACAAAAAACTTCAAGTCTGGGGCATATTAAAAAAAAAAAACACTCACACACACACACTTTCTCAGCCATTCCCATAATGCGCTTTGCTACAGTAGGAAGTTGCTCTTCTTTGTGTTTATTGTGATTTTCACGTCAAAAAAAAAAGTTAACGTCGAGTCACAATTCACGTTTCAAATTGCTCATTAAATGGGTAAGGTCTTTCAATTAATATGCGTTTATTATTTCACATTTAATGCCGCAGTCCAAATACATCATGTTGTTACACAGTTGTTTTCTCATAGATTAATAGACAAAACTTGGCGATGTTTCCCAACGGGCTGTCGATTTGCCTGCGACACCACTTGAAGTGATTAAAATATCAGCTAGAGTTTCATTTTGGATTGTTATGAATGTCCAATTTTTAAGAGAAGTATGAGTCTAGTTGTATGGAAGCACGTCAGTGATGGAGTTAAATTGAAGTGGCCGTCTGTTCGATACGGCTGCAGAAAACAATTCAGTAGGCTAATAAGGGTTAGCCTAGTTTAGAGATCCGAACCGTCGTTGTCGACTTATTTGGATAGCATCGAAGAATACATCCCACTGTTTTCATTTCAACCAGTGATGGTTTTATAAGGATTTGCAGATTTTGTAAGCAGTGTGTTGGTATTTTCTTGTTTTTTTTTTTTTTTAAACACAAGGCCTCATTGTCGGAAAAAGCTTCAAACAGGGTAGCATCTCTATTATTCTGTGATTCTTCCAAATGAATAATGTTGTTCCGATAGTTGAATCCCAGAATATGGAGGTGTATGCCACCATGTAGCCAACTTGTGATCGATCAGTTGCAGAGGTTGGTCTGCGCATGCATGTGCTTTGTTGTCTGCAATCGTTTTGTATGAGAAAATGCTGATGCCATGCTTAAGGCTTTCTTAACACGTATTCCAGAGACACTGTAATAAGTGGTAAATTGGTTTTTTTTAAAACATATAAACTCAATGTTTGTCACACCTCATTATTTTTGAAAACGCTGGAAACTTAACTGGCACTGGCAAATATTTTTCTGTGTCCGCGTCATAAGATTAAGTGTACTCTGAAGTCCTAATGGTAAAACCACTGACTACAATCTTGTTTCCAATATTAAAAATATTCTTTAAATAACACATCTTCTTCTTCTTCGATCCTTAACCACCGACCGTCAAAGCAGTCAGTGGCCATCACGCCTAGTGGCGTCTTGTAGGGCAACAACAAATTGATTCCACTTTGCACGGTCGGTGGCCATCCTTCGTACAGTGCCCCAACTCTGGTTCATTCTTTGCATCTCAGCCTCCACAGTCCTCCGCCAAGTTGTTTTTGGTCGGCCTCTCTTTCGCTTTCCTTCAGGGGTCCAAAACATAGCTGTTCTTGTGATGGCATCGGGGTCTCTTCTGAGGACATGACCAACCCAGCTCCAGCGTCTGCCAGCTATGATGGTGTGCATGTCCTCTTGCTTGCTACGAGTAAGCAGATCTTGGTTGGTGATGGTATTCGGCCAAAAGATGCGGTGAATTTTTCTTAGGCATGTTGTGTGAAAAGAGGACAATTTTGACATTTCCTTCTCTGTGACTCTCCAGCATTCCGCACCATAGAGAAGCACAGAAAGCACGCAACTCTGGTATAATCTTAATTTTGTGCTTGTGCTGTATTGGGAGGACTTCCAGATCTTATTTAAATAACACATAAGGGGCTAAAAATCTGAAAACAATGACTGCTTTCTCTATCCTAGCCCTAACCTTACTCCGTGTCTAGCTTTTTGAAAAATAATTATTCACACACACAAAAATAATTTGTGTAGGTGTGAACTGCAAGAAATCAGAGGCACATCTCCAATCCAACCTGGAAGGAAGAGCTGGAGAAGAGAGGGATGGTCATAAGCAGCTCTAAAACAAAATCCATGGTGATATCACGAGAAGAAAGAAGACATCAGATTAAGCTGGGAGAACAGGTTCTGGAGCAGATCGACCACTTTAAATACCTCGGAGCTATTATAGACCGAAAGGGAGGCATCAAAGAAGAGTTGGCCACTCGATAAGCAGCAGCGGGAGACTTTTTCAAACCATAAATCGAGGATTCCTCAGCAAGAGAGAGGTTGGTAAAAGAAACGAAGATGGCTGCATACTGCTCCACCTATGTCCCAGTCTTGACATATGGATGCGAGTCATGGGCAATGACTACAACCCACAAAAGCCAGGTCCAAACCTCAGAAATGAGGTATCTGAGGAAGGTGGTTGAAGTAACAAGAAGAGACATGGTCCGCAACCAGACGATATGTCAAGGCCTAAAATCCCACCCCCTGCAGACCCAAGTAGAACAGGCCCAACTAAGATGGTTTGGTGGGACCAGAAGACGCAGCAATAGAGACCGCAGTCAGCGACTCATAGCTTGACTGCCTGCGTCAGGACCAGCGAACCAGAGCTGGTCAAGACCGTGCTCCACCTCCACGTGGTGGTCCTGGAAACAGTCTGCAGCAGTGCAGGCTGGCTGAGCGAGCACGGATCGCAATGGGAAGGCAAACCCGGTCCTAAAAAATGCTGTGCAGAAGTCGGATGTGTCGACCGAAAGGTGCAGATATCACAGCTTAGGCGTAAACAGACACAACGCAACCACCGTCCTTTTCAGGGCGAACGAGGAAGAAGAAGAAGAAGATGGTTTGGCCATGTCTGCAGAATGGGAGAAGATCGGCTACCACGACAAGCATGGGAAACAAAGAGCCAGGGATCCAGACCCCCAGGACGACCCAGAGTCCGCTGGGAGAACAACATTAGACAATCTTTGAAGGACCGAGGACTAGAATGGAACCAGGCCAGGAGGAAGACAGCCGATAGGATAGTCTGGCGCTCTCTCTTCCACACCTCACAGTAGAAGGGGAACGACTAAGTAAGTAAGTGAACTGCGAGTTGTAATTGCAGAAAAAAAGGTGCATGCATGTCCAAAATCAACTTGGGCTACTTATCGATCATGAATTGGGTGACATGGCAATGTTTTCCTCATATTCTGTGATTCAGCCATCCCCGATTTGAGTTTTAAAAATTTAGTAATATCATTTTAATTAAATAATGTTTTACTTTGGTCACAAAACAATGGGATATAGAATCAGTTGAATCACAGTTCACTGTACATACAACATCTTTGTCGCAAATAGGGTCATGTTAAGGTTTGATGTTAGTGGCTATTATTTTACCCTAAACCCTAACGCTAAACTCCTAACTGTATTCTCTTTAGATAAACATATAACAGCAAGCTTAAATTACTACACTACCACAAATTGTAGACGACTTGAACAAACCTGACCCTATTTGCGACAAAGATGGCATATGAACAGTGAACTTTGATTCAGCTGATGAAATCAGAGTCCAGTGGGAACCTGTTGAAGAACATTCGAAGACAAAACGGGTTTCTTGTTTTGATACTTACTTACTTACCTAGTCATTCCTCTTCTACCCTGGGGTGTAGAGGTTTGACAGAGAGAGCGCCATACTATCCTGTTGGCCGTCTTCCTCCTGGCATGGTTCCAATCTAGTCCTCTGTCCTTCAAAGATTGTCTAATGTTGTCCTTGCTATGAAAATGGGGGAATAAAAGAAACGTTTTACCAGCGAAAGAATTCCAGATATATATTTTTAATTTTTCGTTACCTGCAGGAATTTTAGAAATAACTGATAACATCTTCAGAAGTTGTGTTTAGTGTCATATATTTGAATATACATTTGTTGAATAGGTGGCCTCCTGAGCTATTTCTCTGGGTTGTTTGGCAGTAAGGAACGCCGTATCCTGATTCTAGGTTTAGATGGAGCAGGAAAAACAACAATATTGTACAGACTACAGGTTGGTGAAGTGGTCACTACTATACCTAGTAAGTGCTTATAAAATAACTCTACAATCAGTAGCAGCTACATTGTTCTTCCTGTTTAGGTTTTTACTGTCTGTCACCACCATATCAGCCATTTTGTATAGCCGTTTTAATTTTGCTATATTAAGACCGTATGAATAATGCCCCTTTTTGTTCCATATTTAATTTGGGGCTGGAGCTATTCCTCACCACTTATTTCTGCTTTGGATTGTCTTCTTTAGTTCTGTTCATGAGATCCTGGTTGCCTTGGACTTCCTCTTCCTTTATTTTTCACATTTTCTTTGGCCTCCCCACCCTTTTCTGCCCCTATGGCAAGACTGCCATGTTTCACAAATTTAGTTTGAACTTATCCATTGTTTCTTTGTAAGGTGTTACGTGTTGTACTTATGAGTTGTTCTTTCTGTTTAGTTTCTGAAAGTCATTAGTATTGTTTGTAGGTCCCTAGGAGAAGATAGTGAATTGATTCTACGCCTGCTCCTCTTTCTACCCTCACATTCTCTTGGCCAGGGTTTCTTAACCTGTGGACTGTGGGTCCTTTAGGGGAACATAATCTACAATTAAAAATTTTATATTATACTTGTGTGTACATTTTTTTCCAACAAGGAGTCCATGGCACAAAACAGGTTAAGAAACCCTGTACTAGGCAGCGTCTCCATTTCCTATCTATGGCGAAATGATCAGCTTGGTTTTTGTGAACTCATTTGATGAGCTGCACGCATCCGTATGTACATCCCTGCATAGGATGAAGGCTTCTATAATGATTTGATTTTAAAATCTCAGAATCCGACAAGATTTCCCCCATATATTTTTCATTTCTGTTTTTTGTCCTATTCTTCTGAATGATCAGTTTGTAACTGCTGCTCTGTGTTCTGACCTTATTATGTACATCTCCCATTATTGTCTAAATATCTTGCCTTTGTGATTTGTTTTGTTCTCCCAGTAGCTTCATAGAAGTTTTATTTTGTAGTATTGTCTACATTGTTGGTGTGCAGCAATGAATGGTAGTGGTTTTTCAACTGGTTGAAATCTTGCTATTTGTGTTTCTGGGGGAAATTGGTTCACATGTTTGCATTGTTTGTTACAAAAAGGCAATCCCTTCTTGTGTGTTCATGGTCTTCGTGTACATTAGTTGAATAGATATTTTCTCCATTATTTTTTACAGTGTATCTTGATCCACTTAATGTTAACTACACCAAACTCAGGAGGTAAATACTGTAGCATATCACTTTCTTGGTTGCTTGTGCTTTTTCAGTTTTGTAGTTTCTCATCTTCCTTGTTCCAATCCTGGTTTTGAACTTTATCGGCAGCCAGTAATTGACTTTTCTCATGATCTTGTGAGGATTCTTCTGGATCAAGTTCATAGTTCTTTGTTTTCTCTACGCTGGCGGTGGATTGAGCAGTCATTACGAAAAACTGTAGATAGAATTATAAGGCAGTCCTTTTACTGGAATCTCTAGGGTCAGAGAGGTAGAGGCAGGCTGAAAAAGGCATGGAGAAGAGAACTGGAGGCAGAAATGAATGGAATAAAGAAGACATTGAAGGATCTTGAGCAGACGGCACAACACAGGAGAACATGTTCAAATTTGTTGTTCCTTGAGGAACTAAAGAGGTAATGATGATGATGATTTCTTAAAGCCCTCATTTGGAAACTTGAATCCTGGAGTTATAAATTTTGATTCAGATTGAAACTTAAGTTACACACATTTTAACCCAAATAGCCAGCTCCTTTCCTTTTCTGTTTCTCAGCTATTGGATTCAATGTGGAGACAGTCACATACAAGAATTTAAAGTTCCAAGTGTGGGATCTAGGTGGACAAACCAGCATCAGGTTCAGACAACTTGTTTTTGGCTTCACATTGTTGATTTTAAATAGTTGTGTTTGGGTATCATCAATATTTTCCTTTGTACTCCTTATAGAGCATAAAGCCACCACTGTCGCTGGTCTCCATGCAGGAAGCCTACACCAAGCATTCACATTCTCTTGCAACAGTGGCTCTGTGGCAAGTTCTTTTACCTGATGAGGTGGCTCTGTGGCAAAAATTTGTTTTACTTGATGAGGTGGCTCTGTGGCAAAAATTTGTTTTACATGATGAAGTGGCCAGCCTCATACAGAACTTCATGTTAGTCACCTCAGGGTGCAGTTTTACTGCTCTTTCTCTGTCTCCGGGAACTACACGGAGCGGGTTTATTGAAAAAAAAAAGAAAAAAAGAATAAGTTAAAAGACTTGATAGTCACTTGTTTTGGCAGCTGCTCAGTGAATGTTCAGTAAACAAAATACGCTTTATTTTCTCTTTCAGATTTACTTTCATGCAAAATTTTCTTCATCACTTGTAAATTTTATGTTGCAGATACATACTTCCTCCATTTCTGTGTTCATAATTTTCTCAAATCTCCCGTTAGATCCAATTCTGGGTTAATTTTCTTGTAATCTTCTAAATGTTTAATCTCTTGATCAAATATCTTCATTTGCATTGCACATATAAATTTTCTGCCACATACCTTTTTTCCTTCAATTCCATATGTCTAGCCATCTATATCTGGGCCAAAGGGAAGCATAGTGAACTGGAGGCTGCCATATTGGTCTATTTGTGGCAAGTGGCTCTAATTATGAACAATGTATGTAATCATGGCGTTTACACGGTTAGGCCTACGTACGAGATGATATTTATAAATGCGATGGTATATACTTGGGGCAATTTTTATGGCATTGTGGAGGGAGGGGGAAAGTGCAGGTTAGGGTTGGAGGGGGTGGCAGCACTGGTGTGGAGCGGAGGTTAGGGTTAGGTCTATCTGCATTTTCGTATTTAACGGACTTTTGTTTTTTTGGGGGGAGGGGGTTAGATCTATGTGTGCATTTTCGCGTTTAACGAGTTTTTTTTTTTTTGGGGGGGGGGGGGGGGGGTTAGGATTAGATCTATGTCAGCATTTTCTTTTTTAACGGATTTTTTGGGGGTGAGTTTAGGTCTATGTCTGCATTTTCGTTTTTAATGGGGGTGGTGTAGGGCATGTGTCTGCATTTTCGTTTTAAAACATGTCTGCTATCATTTTAACACATAATTTTACTGCTTTTCGTGCGCTAACCTTGACCCAAAATCTTACCCTTTTTCGAGCTTGCACTGTTGGGGGAAAAAAAGCCTCTTAACCGAGGAGTTTGCACTCAACGTCAAGCAGAAATGGGACGGGGATGTTCGGGTTAGCGTTAATAATGGATATTTTACATTGTGTCGAGGCGATACGGTTACGTTTCAGTTACGTTCGGGCAAAATGTCGGACCGTGTTCTACTATCCTTCCCATTTACCCATATCTGTTTGACAGTAGTGTATAGTTTGTCAGTGATGAGTTTTGAGTATAGTTTAGTTGTGTCTTAGTTGTCATTCTAAAATGTCAGATGTGGCTTTCTTTGATATGTTCTTCTCACTGGTCTGTTTTATTTTATTTTGTCGTTATCATTTATAAAGTCTGCTTTTTGTTTATGTTCAGCATATTTTGATGTTTTTCATTTTTAATTTCCTTCTCATAGTGGCATGGGCTAATTCAGCATCGCATTAGGTAGTATTGAATGGCCTAATTCACTTGACCCATACATTTTATTTATACTTTCAAGCCATTTTGTACATCCTTATATCATGTATTCTATTTAAATATCTGGTACCTTTTTTTTTATTTTATTTCCAGACCATACTGGCGTTGTTATTACTCCAACACTGATGCAATAATTTATGTTGTTGATAGTATGGATCGAGATCGCATCGGCATTAGCAAGCAAGAGCTTGTTTCAATGCTAGAGGTTTGTAATTATTCTTGGACTTTCTTTGATTCGTACACGTTGTATATTCTCTTGATTTATTGTGCCTTCGTTACGTATTGATGTGCAGTGCAGTCCAGTCATATTTGATGTGAATTTTAAAAAAGTGTAGTGTAAAAAATGATAAATAAAGTCTCACTCTATGTCACTTAGGCAACTGAGAGATGAACAAGCAGGTTTTAGGCAAAACAGATCCTGTACAGATAAGATAGCCACATTGAGAATAATAGTGGAACAAAGTCTGGAATGGAACTCACTTCGTCATTTTGGATTTGTGGACTATGAAAAGACATTTGACAGTGTAGACAGAATCGCTTTGGAAATTAATAATGCATTAAAGATCATTAACTTAATAAAGAAAACTTATGAAGACATGACATGCAGAGTTCTTCATGAAGGACAGCTTACAGAACCGTTTGAGATAAGAAATGGAGTGCGACAGGGATGCCTCTTGTCACCATTTCTCTTTCTGTTGGCTATAGATTGGGTTTTGAAAACATCGACCTCAGTCAACAGAAATGGAATCCAGTGGACTCTGACTAAGCATCTTGATTAGGCACTTCTGTCCCATAAGAGTCACTTATGTATTTCAAAAACTGATGGGCTGAATGTATTTAAGCTCTTACCATATGATGGTGCCTTATTAAACTAATATACCCACCATCGTTTGACAGTATCGTGTATACCACACTGTTGTTTACAAACATAGGAAATTCTGTGAGTGATTTTGCTGAGTATTGTGCTGTTGTTTTAACACTTGGTGTTAATATAATTTAAAATCTGTTTTTTAATCACATAACATCATCAAAGCTTTCAGTAAGTGGTGATACTAGTGATAAAAAGTGCCCAAAAATCAATAACTTTGAGTTAGATGTCTTGCATCTTATGTTCCATAAAAGTGGTGGGACTATGATTACATGATGGTATAATAATGTGATAAAAATGAAGCCAGCATTAATTAATAAAATGATCATTTTTAAAAAGAGATATATGCTACATTGGTTTTAAATTTATGCTCTCTGAGAACGCACATCTCTACTTTTCATATATTCTTTTGAAAAAACTAGTTTGAAATAATGCGAGTTTTGATTTATGCAAGGTCTTGCAGGAATGCATGCATCACATAACATGCAGCTATACTGTATATGATTCTGTGTATTAAAGGCACAGAGACCTGCAACGAAAATATTCAGATCAGTGGGTCAGCTTGGGAAAACAAATTGTGGATCAGATATGGAAGCTAGTCTGGACAGACTTCATCTCGTTACTTGATGATAGTGAATGCAAGAGAGACTATTTAATATACATAACATGCTTAGTGAATTGGTTTAATTTTTACTTCACTGAAGAAAGATCACCGGCACTGTTTCTGCTTTGGTAGGTAACAGTCATTGAATGACAGGGCAACAGAATAAGTATGACTGCCGATGTTTTGCTGTTTATTCATATTTTATCATAAAGCAATATTGACACATCTTGGCTCCATAATTAACAACAATGGATACTGCTCAAAAGAGGTCAGAAGGAGACTGGCCATAGCAATGCAGAGGTTAAAAAAAATGAAGAACCTATGGCATAACACCAGCAAATTAATAAAAGTAAAACTTCTGAGAACGTGCATCTTTCTGGTAGCAACGTATGGATGTGAATCATGGACCATTACACAAACATTAAAGAAAAAAATCGAATCTTTCGAAGCAAAGTGTTACAGAAAAATTCTCAGAATATCTTGGACCAAGAAGAAGAAAAATATAGACATCCTACACGACCTGAACATCGAGGAAAACTGGCTCATAAACAATATCATGTCCCGGAAACTGAAATATTTTGGCCACATTAAACGTCATAGTGGCTTAGAGAGAGCAGTGATGGAGGGTATGGTACCTGGAAGGCGAGGCAGAGGCCGACCAAGACGACGGTGGATACAGGACATTGAAGACACCTTGAACATGACAATGGAGGAGGCAGGAGGGCTGGCTAGAGATCGAGAGTCTTTCAGGCAGGCTGTGATGAGAGTGACGTTCTGCAAAGGACATGCTACATGATGATGAATATTGACACTCATCTGTATGTCTTTTACACCAAAGTCCTTATGTTACCGTGAATAGCAGTGACTTGAGTTTGAGTCTAGACATATCCAGTGTTATCGTAAAGAATGGACGTATTATGTTTATGAGATATCTTGTAAAATGTATATGTTAAAAATAAATTATACCGGCCAGTCTTTGAGCAACTGGGGGCATACAAACAACTACTGTGTGATACCTTCTTTGAAGAGAATGAAACAATATCAAGTGTATTCACATACTTTTATGTGCTCATTCTAACATGTTACCGTACATTTTGACAATACACTGAGATTCTAACATGTATTAATTTTTTAAAAATCCAGTCAGATCTTACCATTGAATGTTGGCAAATTATCTCTCCCTCTCAAAAAGAAGAGTGCATACATTTTGTTGAAGAGTTATTCCATTGAGTGTTTTCTTGCTGAAATGCCTTTACAAAGTTTTTTTCTTGTTGCTGGGTCTGTAGGAGGATGAGCTGAAAAAGGCTGTCCTTGTGGTGTTTGCAAACAAACAAGATATAGAGGGAGCATTGACTGTCACAGAAGTTGCAACCTCGCTAGGACTATCAGCTTTTAAAAATAGAAAGTACCAAATTTTCAAGACATCAGCAATCAAGGGGGAGGGTCTAGATGAAGCCATGGAATGGTAAGTAGGGGATATTTGTTGAAGCTCTGGACTGAATTGTTTAGGGCAGTGATTCTGAACCTAAGGGGTTATGACCCCAATTTGGGTAGTGGGGAAACATTGTGATAGGCAGTTTTCCTTAAGTTTCCCTTACTTGAAGTTATAAGCAACATGGCTTTGGCTGAATTCCTATAATTAATTTTTACTCGCCAGATTTCGTACATGGGTTGCCAGCTTCACTAGCTGTGAAATTTGGGTTGTGTTATATAAAGGTTGAGAATCACTGGTTTAGGGGAACTGATATTTGTTTATTGATTTGAGTTCAGTTAATTAAATATGGAGCTACCGTGCTGACCTGGAACAGACTGTGGACTTTGTCCTGGCGACAGGCCTGCAGATTTAGCAAAAATATAAAGTGTTTTGAGAGCAGCTTTGAAGAAATGGTGATAAGTAATTTTGAACAATTGCACTGGAAGAAAATTGGAATGTTCAGATACATTTTTTAAAATGATGATAAAACCGTTTGACAAATCTAGATTTTGCCATTGGCATGGCTCTTCTATTCCAGAAATGTAACCAGATGCAAGACAGAATGAGAAAATATTATGAGAAATCACAGCCATTTGGGTCTGAAAATACGTAGAGGAAAATAAAACTGACCGCAAGGTCTTTTATATTTGGACATGAGCCCTAATATAACCAACGGACCATGTGTCTAGGTTAAAAAGGGTGTGCGCCACGTCAAAACGAAGCAAGAAAGAGAAAAGAAAGACATAGAGAAAAGAATAAATGCAGCAGATGTTAGTGTGTGCAGAATAGTGTAGTAACAAGATAAACAAAATGTGGAACAGCTGGGAAGAAGCAGATAAATGTCGGCGGAACAAGAAGTGAAGAAAAGATATGGGTGTTGGATCGAACATATTAAGGAAGCTAGTTTATAGGATTACAAGTCAGGTCTTTTTATGAAATCTCCAGGGTAAGAGAGTTAGAAGAAGACTTGCAAACATTTGGAAAACGGAATGGGAGACTGACTTAAAGGGAATAAAGAAGACTTGGAAGACCATGAGGCCGAGATGTAAAGCATAAACTAGAGTCGGGGCACTGCACGAAGCAAGAACAGCCTTTTTTAGTCTAAAAAACATCTGGAAGTCCTCTCAGCACAGCACAAGCACAAAATTAGGATTATATCAGAGCTGTGTGCTTTCTGTGCTTCTCTATGGCGCGGAGAGCTGGAGAGTTACAGAGAAGGAAATGTCGAAATTGTCCTCTTTTCACACAACATGCCTAAGAAAAATTCTCAGAATCTTTTGGCCAAATACCATCACCAACCAAGATCTGCTTACTTGGAGCAAGCTAGAGGACATGCACACCATCATAGCTGGCAGACGCTGGAGCTGGGTTGGCCATGTCCTCAGAAGAGACCCCGATGCCATCACAAGGAAAACCAAAGAGAGGCCGACCGAAAACAACTTGGCGGAGGACTGTGGAGGCTGAGATGCAAAGAATGAACCAGAGTTGGGGCACTGTACGAAGGATGGCCGCCGACCGAGCAAAGTGGAATCAATTTGTTGTTGCCCTACAAGACGCCACCAGGCGTAATGGCCACTGACTGCTTTGACGGTCGGCGGCTAAGGATCAAAGAAGAAGAAGTTAAGGACCAAATTAAAAGAAGAAGGAAGACCATGATGGGATGGGAAGGCTTGACATGAACCTGATGAAGGCCTCTGCTCCACATTTAAAATAATGAACTAGAATATGATCTAGCAGCTGCAGAATTAACTTGTCCCATATTATGTGACAGACCGATGCCATCACAATAACAGCTGTGCTGTGGACCCCTGAAGGAAAGTGAAAGACCAAAAACAACTGGGCGGAGAACTGTGGAGGCCGAGATGCAAAGAATGAACCAGTGCTGAGGCACTGTACAAAGGATGGCTGCCGACTGAACAAAGTGGAAGCAGTTTGTTGCTGCCCTACAAGACACCACCAGGTGTGATGGCCACTGACTTCCTTGACAGTCGGCGGCTAAGGATCAAAGAAGAAGAAGACATGTTTTCAATGTTTATGGTGTTTTTTTTTTTGGTACAAAATGTTAATGTGGGTCAAGGTTATATATTTTCATATATTTTTTTTTCTTCTTCAGGTTGAGTAATACTTTAATCCAGTCCAAGTAGCAACAGTACTCATCACATGGTTGAATAGGAAGAATGAGCAGCACAAGGAGAGGAGAGAGATCAAAGAAACTGAACAAGATGTGAATGCATGTAGTAACTTATCTGAAATCATCATCATCACCCTTCAGCTCCCCCAGGAGCATAGGCCTTCAACAAACTTATGCCATGTTCTCCTAACTTGTGCCATCAGCTCAAGATCTTTCCATGTCTTCTTCATCCCTTTCATTTCTGTCTTCAGTTCTCTTCTCCGAGTGTTTTTTGATCGTCCTTTACTTCTCTTACCCATGTGTGTGTGTGTGTGTGTGTGTGTGTGTGGGGGGGGGGGGGGGGGGGGGGGATCCAGAACAAGAACTGCCTCGTAATACTATCAACAAGGCATTGGCCAGGCAACTCAAATTTTGTCTTTTTCCAAATGGAGGTGTTTCAGTGTCTTGGTTAGTATTCTAACCCTGGCATTCATGCAAGAGCAACGGGAATTTCTTTGCATCCCATGTCATTTAGTATAGTCTATGTATGCATTGTTGTTTCCTAAGCTGTACATTTTTACTTTGGGTGAAATTTAGTGTACAGTACTATTGACCTTTGGTCAATCCTTGTGACCTTATTTAAATGGGCCATTCAAACCTGTGCAGTGTCAGCACTTTTTTTATGTTTATCTTTAAAATATCGTGATGTCTCAATACTTTGAAGACTTTTCTATTAGTAACCTAGCCAGTTTATACAACCGTATGGTAGCATCACTTGTTGAAGACCTTGAAGAAACTCTTTCTCCTTTCTTTTTTTTTTTTTTTTTTTTTTTTTTAATATCCTGTTTCATGACGTCTTGATCATGCTTGGGCGGTTACAGTGTATATTTGTTAAGTCACATGCATACATTTTTATATGAGGAGGACTGCAGTGAGATGGGGTAAAATGTTAGAGTCGAGGACAAAATTTTTGTGTATTGTTTGTCTGAGTAGGACGAGTCTGTCTTATATCTGTATATCTTTACATATCTAAGTCGAACTATATGTTCTGTTGTCTCTAGAGAGGTCAAAGGCTATTCGGCGGATGTGTCGCTAGAGTGTGGTGTGATTTGGCTTCGTCCTGATAGGGACTGTGTTTCCATGTCGGCCTGTCGCCGGGGGAAAAGTGATCTCAGTATTTGTGGGGAAGGTGATAGTCGTCTAAACCTATCGTGTATGCTTTACCCCAGTGTTTATTCGTATTGCCAAGGAATGGCAGTTTCATATTTCCTATACCAAGGTAATCAAAGATACTCTTATGAAACTCTCGATCGAAGCCACCATTTTCGATAGTTACGATTTGAATGTCTAAGAGAATATATTTGACTCGATGAAAACGACTTCGATTCCTAGCAGCACTATATTCTGTAGAATGCAGTCAATTGTTCATGATCAAATCTACAGAGCAATGCAAAGTTTTATGAATGACTAACTTTAGGACAGATTCATTATCTGTATCCAAACGTGAGTGACAGCTCACGAGTGAAGCCATCTTGGAACCAAAACATGTAGTGACTTTCAAGAAGAGAAAAGGGATGCCCGTATTATCGCTTGATCAGTCCAGAGATCACTGCTACACATGAGAACCCATTGCTAGCGGTTCAATATTATTATATGGAAAAATATGTGCTGAACATTATGTTGAAGAATCGTCGCTAGACGAGATTAGGTTTAGAAGCCATCTGAAATATTGTTTATAAGCTGACGTGCTCAGTCAGTGAAGTCAGATGATATGTATGTATGGGCGATACTGAGTGCTTGGCTACTGACAGTCCATTATACACTTATTCTACATGAGTGCCCATGTAACATTGCAAGACCATTTATCCACTGTACTATGATGTATTATGGCAACCTGTGATTTGTCACTATCTGTGCTGTCGAGTGTGTACGTCCAATTAAACTTTAGAAAAGGTACACAGTCGTTGGTGTCGATGACTTCCAGCCATACATGAGTGTGAGAAAAGAACATTTTTTGTCAACACCACGAACCTTTATCATCATTCGCACATTATACACTCAATCCATGTCTACACACCACTGCGTAGGTCAAGTTGACATTCCATACACTACAGTGGAGCAAACAACACCATAGAGATCTTATCAACTGATGATGATGATGATGTCTGCTTCCATCCACTTATATCTATCTTTTGGTGGATATCATTAACGGGAATAAAAATCCAACATATATCAACGTTATCAACCTTTATCACACGTATCCTTTTAGAAAGATTGAATATGGAAAAGAAGTGAACTATCTTCACCTCAATACTTTACCGTTTGCGGATTGTCCAACGGTCATCTGAGGTCAGTCAAGTTGGACATTGTAACCTTGTACATGCAGAATTCGTATTACCATAAAAATAAAGCATTGATGTGCTCTTGTGGTGGTAGTTTCTGTAGCAATTAGTTTTACACTGTGAGTTTGCCAGCCTGTAGTTTTACACTGTGAGTTTGCCAGCCCGATGCTTTTTTTTTGGTTGGAGATCTTAGTTGAAAAAATGTTTCCTGCCGTCGTGTTTCATTTTTTGCTTCCTTTTTTTTTGATATTTTTATAATTTTTTATATGTATTTTTACAAAACAAATTAGAGGTCACACAGCAGTTAAAGATAGCTGAATGTGGATATTACAGTATACTGTTGTGGGGGTCACATGTAGGTGGCATACATTCTGTTACAGGGTCACATGTAAGCATATGTTTAGTTCAGTGTCACATGTAAGCATATATTCTCTTATGTCAGATGTAAGTATTCATTATGTTAGTGTCACATGTAAGCATATGTTCTGCTACAGTTTCTCGTGTAAGAATGTGTGCTGTTACAATGTCACATGTAAGCTTGTTTTGTTAGTGTCACAGGTAAGCACATGTTCTGTTACAGTGTCACATGTAAGCACATGTTCTGTTACAGTGTCACAAGTAAGCATATGTTCTGTTACAGTGTCACATGTAAGCCTATGTTCTGTTACGTAACAGTGTCACATGTAAGCATATATTCTGTTACAGTTTCACATGTAAGCATGTGTTATGTAACAGTATCACATGTAAGCACATGTTCTGTTACAGTTTCACATGTAAGCATGTGTTATGTAACAGTGTCACATGTAAGCACATGTTCTCTTACAGTTTCACATGTAAGCCTGTGTTATGTAACACTGTCACATGTAATCATATGTTCTCTTACAGTATCACATGTAAGTATATGTTCTGTAATAGTGTCACATGTAAGCATATGTTTTGTTACAGTGTCACATGTAACCATATATTCTCTTATAGTCACATGTGAGTCATATACTCTGTTAGTGTCATATGTATACATTCTGCTGAAGTGTAATGTATAAGCATTAGTGACTCAAAATTGACCTCCTCAAACTCATAGGTCAATTTTTTATAACAGAATTTATGTCTAAGATTAATTGTGCTGACATTATCGTGAGTGATAAATGTGAGTAGCTGTCCTCGCTGTCTACAAGTGTTTCATTGTAAGGAACTTATCGTGAATGTCTTCAAGAAATATCCATGTTTGACATCAGTCATTTAATATTGTTATAGCTGTAGTTCTGTCATGAATGGAATAAAACTAAGTTGATAAAAATAGCTTTGCATTGTGGAAAAGGTACAATGGATGGGTATGAAAAAAATCGAAAAAAGGTGATTCGTCTTAAGAGGACAAAAGACAAAGAAAATAGCCAACGTTGCAGCCACAAGGCCTTCGTCAGGGAAAGGAAAGAAAGTGAAGGCTAGATTAGGGTTCCCATAATGTTTTGTTTAAAAACCGGGACATTTCCAAATTTTTACCTAAAAAACCCGGGACATTTTGTAAAAAAACGGGACATGTTAAAAATTAAGGTAAAGCACAAATAAATCTATTATATATTATATGTTGCACTTAAAATAAGATACTGGTATAAAAATGCACGCATTAACTAACACAACTTCCACTTTATCGTTGAAAAGTTTTTTCACGATGGCTGTTGTGCAGTCCATGGACTTAAAGCTGTGGTTATGCACCGCCGTGTGATAAGCGAAGGTTGCTTCCTGTGCTGCCAATGATAACTGTTTTTCCATTTCCTTTTCACTCTGGGTTTTCGCATTTAAGAAATGACTTATACTGCTGTTGGAAGCCTTACTTTCAACAGCACCTTTATGTTTTTTCGTTTTCACGTGGTTGACTACGTCTGACCGACCACCATGTGAAATGCAAAATTTAGAGCTACATAAAGTAAATTCCACATTTTCATCTACACCTTTAATGAAGGGAAATTCTCTTGTAATGCTATCATTTATACTGCACTTACGTTTCGGCATTATGCGGATGAAAAACGATAAAAATACTGTATAATAATACTAATACGCATTAAATCATTTGGTAGATGCTCACTGAACACTGTTTTGGTCGACTTTCGAATTTTAGTTCGAGATTCAAACCGAGGGTCCACTGTAACCAGAAACTGATAAAGTAACACTACTAAAACACGGAATAAAATCCGTTACCCAAAGATTTTTTTTTTTCAGGAAGGACCCTTAAAAAGCGGGACATTTGGAATAAATTCGGGACAGCGGGACATTTTATAAAAAAAAACGGGACTGTCCCGGGAAAAACGGGACGAATGGGGACCCTAGGCTAGATAGGACACATAAGAATCTAAATAAATATAAAAATAATCCTGGGTACTTTCCTAAAGGCAGCTAAGTCCTAACACGCTTGCCGCCGAACAGACGTGCATCCCCGGAAAAGGAAATGACTGACACGTCCGGATGTAAACAGTGCATACTAAGAAACTAAAGAACGAAACTGAAACAAGAAACTACCCAAACGTAATATTAATGAGGACGAGATAGAAGAGGACAAAATGAGTTGGAGATAAATAAATATTAAATAAAAAATCAAGACATATTTAAAACGTTTTTATACATATTTTTTATTATTAGAGGGTGACGGAGAAATAGAAAAATTGAATAAGAGTGGAAATGGTCAAAATAGAATAAGAGGGGAAAAGGTGACCTCAGACAAAGGTGTGTAGTGTGTTAAGACCAGCTGGTTTTAGACACCCCATGCGATGGATAAGACGGTTCTCAAGCTGTTCTCGGCTAGCAGAGTCAGAGGAGCAGGATCTGATCACCGTGACCTGGATGTCGATGGGACCATGGTGGTCAGGACCATTAAAGTGTAAGGCAACTGGTGTGGACTTTAGCTGAGAGATGTCATTAAGATGCTGGCTGAATCTGTCCCCAAGTCGTTAGCCTGTTTGGCCAATATAGGTTTTGCTGCAACTTTTACATATGATTGTATAAATGACATTGCACGACTCACACGTGAAGCTACTGGTGATGGTGAACGAGGCCTTTGGAAAAGACACCTTGTGGGTTTGGATGACATACTTGCACGCCGTGCATCGTGTCCGACCACAGGGTAGTGTGCCAAACTGAATGACATTCTCATTTGGGAGTGTGGAAAAGGTAGCAACTTTCGGTCTTTTCATTAAAAAAAAATTAACGTCAATACTGTTGGCGAACAGTCGAGTCTAAATTACATTTCTATGTAAGCACGTGTTCTGGTAGAGTGTCACATGTAAATGAACATTATTTTACAGTATCTGTCAAGATTCCTAAATCTTAAGATTTTACATAAATAAATATTGTAAATAAGATTTTTGTTTTGGTGGTATTGCCTGGTATCTTGTAAATAAATGTTTTTATTTTTATTTCTGTGTTGTTTATTTTTTAATAATCAGTATGTACGCATTGTATGAGTGTATGAGACGCAGAGGAGTTCATGTTGCTGATGTGTGAATTCCAGGGTTAGACACTAACCAAGACCTTCAGTACCTCCACAGGCAACCTCTGAGTTCTTGAGTTGCCTGGCCAACCCTTAGGGATCGATTAGCAGCATCAGAGAGGCCCAACACCATGATTCCCGCTGTGGTGCAACATACTGAGAACCCCCTCAAAGCTTGGGGGGGAATCTGTTGAGTCCCTGACAACTTCAGCTTTTGCCTTGTCACCTGCATGCATGAGAATACTATAGAAGCGAGGGGAGCTGGGAAGTGGCTCTGTACAGGATGTGTGCAGACCCAGAGCACAATACTTTATCTCTGAATTATCATCATTACCAGACCCACAGCACAATACTTTATCTCTGTATTATCATCATTACCAGACCCACAGCACAATACTTATCTCTGTATTATCATCATTACCAGACCCACAGCACAATACTTATCTCTGTATTATCATCATTACCAGACCCACAGCACAATACTTTATCTCTGTATTATCATCATTACCAGACCCAGATCACAATACTTTATCTCTGTATTATCATCATTACCAGACCCAGAGCACGATACTTTATCTCTGTATTATCATCATTACCAGACCCACAGCACAATACTCTATCTCTGTATTATCATCATTACCGGACGCACAGCACAATACTTTATCTCTGTATTATCATCATTACCAGAGCACAATACTTTATATTATCACCATTACCAGACCCAAAGCACAATACTTTATCTCTGAATTATCATAATTACCAGACCCAGAGCACAATACTTTATCTCTGTATTATCATCATTACCAGACCCAGAGCACAATACTTTATCTCTGTATTATCATCATTACCAGACCCAGAGCACAATACTTTATCTCTGTATTATCATCATTACCAGACCCAGAGCACAATACTTTATATTATCATCATTACCAGACCCAGAGCACAATACTTTATCTCTGCATTATCATCATTACCAGACCCAGAGCACAATACTTTATCTCTGCATTATCATCATTACCAGACCCAGAGCACAATACTTTATCTCTGTATTATCATCATTACCAGACCCAGAGCACAATACCTTATCTCTGTATTATCATCATCATTACCAGACCCAGAGCACAATACTTTATCTCTGTATTATCATCATTACTTTTCTTTGCACTCCTTACGGAGCATGGAGCCACGGCTGTAGCTGGTCCCCTTGTAGGAAGCCTGCACCAATCATTCATATACTCTTGTAGCTGGTTTCTATAGCAACTTGTTTGACACAATGAGGTTGCCAGTTTCCATGTACAACCTTACATGACCCACCTGAGGTGCTGTAGTCCTAGTTTTTCTTTGTCTCTTCAAAGACCCCTGGGAACTACACGGGGCTCTGTATTATGGCATAACAGAATTTAGACATTTTGCTTATCTGAGAAAACTAGGTTATTACTTCAGTAACTCATAAGCCACTGTTTTACTTCAGTAACTCATAAGCCACTGTTTTACTCATAAGCCACTGTTTTACTTCAGAGACTCATAAGCCACTGTTACCAATTTAGTTTCAACCTTTATAAATTTGCTTTATTTAACTAATCTCCTCACATAAAACTAAATACTAGACAATCACACTCACACTAAGCAAAATGATGACCTGACCGGATGTTTGCTAGTTAAAAATAGCCACTCTTCTCCTTGACATCACTCCCCAGCAAGTACACATTCTAGTTTAGCTCAGGTACACTCCTCACTTAAAAAAGCAAAATGCTGGCTAGTTTGGATTACTGGAATTCAGATTATCATGGCTCTACTGTATTTTCAGAGAATACACAGTCTAAAACTGACAATGTGAATGCGAACCTGAGGTGATAGCCCTCAGCTATTTCATACATGCCACACCTCAGAGATGAAAAACTTGTACACAAAATTAAAAAAACCTGTACAAAGACCCGCAAAACCTGTACAAAGACCCGCAAAACCTGTACAAAGACTGAAAAACGTAACAAAAGAGTTTATTCATGTAAAAGTATATTCAATTAGATGGTTCTGCACCATCATAGTGACATGCGGCCTTTGCCTTTTTAAGCATGTCTTCACTTGCTTTAAAACCTAAACAACAAGAGTTAGAATTTATTTTGCATTGTAGAAATGCTGTGACTGTACCATCATTTAGTCTATTTCTGCAGTCCGTGTGAATCTTTTTCATCATAGAGAAAGACCTCTCACAGTCAGCATTGCTGTGAGGCAATGTCAATAAGCGTTTCACTATGACTGCCAGACTGGGAAATCGTGTACGACCAGTGCTAGTTTTCAGGTTGATTATGTCAAGCCAGTACCTAGAAAAGCTTCTTTTTTGTCCAGCATCAAATCTTGAAATACATTCATCAGGCAGCAAACAATAATCTTCAAATTCATCCTTTAACACCTCTTGGTCTAAATGTGGTGCAAAAGTGTTGGCCAGCTTACAGATTGCTGTATATTGAACTGTGTCTTTAAAGGCTGGATCAAGAATTTTGATATCCTTAAGGACTTCATTCTCAAATGGAAATTTATCCAATATCTTTTTTCACAACAGCAACATAAAAGTTCCTCACATCTCTGAAAAATGAATTTCTCACTTGAGAACTTATATCTAACTCTTCCAGTAATGTCCTGTTGGACAGACCAACAGCAAGTGTATGGTCATCATGCTGTAGATCACGTTCAGCATACTTTAACAATCTTATATCTTTCACCTCTTTTACATATTTCATCTCTACAAATTTGACAATAAATTTTCGTAGCAGACGATCCATTTCATCCATCATACCACCTATTTGGGACTCATCTGTCTGAAACAATTTGTTAAATTCAGTCAACAGAGGTAGCACAAATTGGAGAAAACGTAGAGTCATCTGGGTCAGTGGTGATTTTAGTAACTGATGAATGTTTTTGACACGGCATGGTTTTTCCATATCGTCGTGGCTCTCGAAGTATGAAGATAGAGCAGAATATTGATTTAAAATTCTGTCCACTACTTTCTGCAAAGAAAGCCAGCGAGTCTGGCAGTGCTTTAGTATGTCTAGTGCATCCACTCCTGTAAACAGTTGAAACTCTCTGTATGATTTTTTCCGTTTTGAGCTATGCTCAAAATGATAGAAGATATCTATCAAAAGGTCATCAACAGGAATAGTCAGCTGCTTTATACCCTCCTTGGCACAAAGATTTGCAAGGTGGCAAATACACCCTATACTAAACACATCAGGGTTCTTGCTCTTGATTCGCGTTAGTACAGAGTTTGATTTGCCAACCATTACATTGCAGTTGTCACTTGCAAAACCTATACAGTTAATCCATGGGATTTGTAAGTCGCTGAACACAGCATCAATATCACTGAAAATAGCTTCACTGGTTCCACCAGTACCGACCGGCATGCCCAGCAACCTGGTTCTAGGTCCTATGCCATCTTCAAATACCCTCACCATTATAGCTAAACGCTTGTCAGTTTTTCTATCATTTGACTCATCGATCATCAAGGAGAAAGGTGTCTTCCTGCATAATTTGATGACTGGCTCTGTTGCAGATGGAGCCAAGCAGTTTTTAATAATGGCTGTTGTTTTGGTTCGCTTGCATTTGAAACGTTTGGCAATAGCACTGTCCGGAAACATCTCAGCTGATAAGTCTGAAAAATGGTCAGCTATAGAAGCAGCTATGTTGTGTTGAGCAATAAAATTTGCAAATAAAACTTCAGCCCTCGTTATTTTATCATCTTCTTGTTGAGGCTGAGTAAAGAAGGCCTTGATAGAACTTCCGTTCTTCAGCTGATAGTTCCTTTCATGCAGTTTTGTTTTGAAATGCTCCCTCACATCGTGTAAGCCAGATGCCATCACTTTAATATCTCTATTGCATATTCTACAGTATGCATGTGAAGAGCCTAATTTGGATGTCTCAATAATCCCAGGGAATGTAGTTGTCCAGTCAGATTGAAACTTCCCACGACGTTGATCTTCTTCTAACCTCCTTTTTTTAAAGTTAGGCTCAGCCATGCTGTTAGATGGATGCAATATTTCCTGCTAGACAGAAAAAAAAAAAAAATATTAATGTGAAAAAGTAAATACAAATATTAATAATCAATTTGAAAAATATAATTATTTGTAATTTTAATATTATATAATGAAATAGAATCTTGGAAAAAAATTAATACAATTTATGGTTGAAATGAAGAACAGTTGCTGTGTTTTCTATAGTGCCTTATAAAAGTACAGGCCTAAAGAGACCAGTAATAAGCATTATGGGTTAGGAATCTTAAATTTAAAATCTAATAAATTTTTTTGCTAAAGCTGATAATGAAAATATAAACTAGCGCTGGCGTAATATTAGCCTGTATATTTTCTACCGAACTTCAAAAATTGGAATAGCCGTTAAAGCCCAACTGGTAGTTTTAAATAGACCTTCCCATACAAATTTTAGTGTCAATCAAACATTGATAGTAGGCTAATTAATTATTTAATAATTATAAATCATTGAATGACCGTAATGATGACCACCAAAGGCAAAATAACATTGTTTTTTAAAGAAACGAAATTAAAACTAAGAAGAGAAGTAGGCTAACTCCAAATAAACTTTTCTCTGATCGAGTTAAGATGTAAATTTTCCACGCTATTGTGATTTTTTTTTCTTTTCAGTTTCATAATTTGGTAATATCGGAATGACGTTCGCCGAATGCTCCGCGTGTATTTTCGTACCATTTAGATTTAGGGTTAACCCTAGCTGTAACCCTAATTATAACTCTAAATGGTACGAAAATACATGCGGAGCATTCGGCGACCGTCATTACGTTATTAGGCTACCCATAATTTGTAGGCTATTGTATTATTTTTCAAATTTACATTTCTTACGCACTTTCTACAAGTTTTAGTGAAATCAAATAATATGTAGTGGTATCAGCCTTTTTTTTTTTTTACCAGCCGTAAATAATCAATTATGCTAAACCTTAGGGGAAAAGAAAGCATAGGCCTAAGTTATCTGACAGTTAAATCTAACTTCATCTAAACAATGTTATTGTAATATTTTTTTAAAAATGAATTACTTACCAATACTAAACTGGAAATTAATCCTAAACAATAGGCTCGACTCAAAAAAGATTTCAGTGCTGCGTAATCGTTCAAATAATCAGTAACCTCGCGCTAGCTTTAGCGAAAAATTGTGAATGAACACGCCACGCACATCCCGCGGCAATTGAAAAATAGGCAGCTTGATTTTCATTGGTTATTTTTTTTTTTATCCACTTGGCTTAAAATCTCGCCGAATCTCATGACGCAAATTGTGTAGTGGCACAAGATTTATATGTATATTTAATAATTAGGCGAAAAAACCCGTACAGACCCGTGTACGGCCCGTACACATCTGAAAACGCAAACACCCCGTACAGATTATGGGTAAACCTTTAAGTGTGGCATGTATGCTATTTTTTTTGCCTGGTGTTCCTTTTGGCGTGTTCTTTTCTCTTCTGCTTGTTGTGAGAGCTTTTCACCCATTCTGAGGGGGCACAGTAGGGAGCATCACCACTTGCTGCAATCAGCAGCTTCATCCTCCCAGGTTGCTGGATTCAGTGCCTTTATGTCTCTCTTACACATATCTTTTAGCTGCGGTCACCCAACTTCTTTTGCCATTTGTCCGTAGAAAATATCTTTTGGGATGCAATCATCTTCCATGCAGTAGACATGGCCAAGCCAGTGTAGTCTGAGCTGTCTAAGCAGTGTATACATGCTTTGAAGGCCAGCACCAGACAGTACCTCGATATTAGTCACTGTCCTTCCACGAAATGCGGCATAGACCAATTGGGCAAGATGCTTATAGTCTGTAACTGCTACTTCCCATGTTGTGTCAACACCATAGAGTGAAGCTGGAGTGTCCTCTTCAGGGTGCAAGCTCGGGCACAGTTATATGGAGATCAAGCTGTTGCCCACGCAGCATGTTCCCACTCTCCACGCAGCCGGTAGATCAAAAGGAACGACAGTTGCCAATACAGTTTGGTACCAGCCACATTGCAGGAGTTGCCAGAAAAATGTCTAATCAACATTAGACTTTCCATACCTGCCTATGTATTACTGGAGCCTAAAATGAGAGCAAGTAACCTACCAGGCTCGTCATAAAATGTGACTACGGAGAATTTGGTCATCGGGCCAGCTACCTCATCTCGTAGAAGCTTCAAGCCAAAAAATAATATTCAATATATGTCGCTCAAACAAGTAATTCACAGATTTCAGTTCAGGAAGACATGGAAAGACCTTGAGTGGATGGCACAGGACTGGGGGTCTTTAATACTGCTGGGTTTGTGTTTATTGTTAATGAGCTATTCAGGAGTTTGCTTTTTATTATTCATTATTTCATTCATTAACTTACAGCTCCCTGCGGGCAATAGAGCTTCAACAAGTTGACGCCAGAACCTTCCTGTTGGTTTTTTGTATTATAGGTGGCTTTAACTCCTTTGTAAGATAAGACTGTTATGTTTTTCAGCTGTTTCCCGTGTCTCCTAGAGGTGGTGGTGTTCTACTCAAAGTACTATTTAAATTAAAAAATAAAGTGGTATGGAATCAGTTTTACAAATTAATGTGTTCAAGGGTTTCTCTCACTCTCTCTCACACACATAAATGGTAGATCTTTATAAGGCTCGGTGTTACTAAAGTAGATCACAAAAGCCAACCCCTGATCTTGTGACATCATTTAAGCACTACAAGCTCAGCTATTATACAGTCAGTAACAGCTGACACACAACAATACAGAAGTGAAAAAGGAGTCGCTCAACTTTTTAAATCCAAAATTTGGAAGACTTTTATTACAAGGTCAGACTGCCACTATTTAAAAAAAAGTACAGAAGAAAATGACACCAGAGTTAAGGGATATAACTATCCTTCATTTTGGACAAATTTGTGTGCAAGTTGTAATAATGCAATACATTTATTTTCTTTCCTGACTGATAACTTTACTGGATTTAATAATATTACCATAAATGTGTTTACTTCAGTAGAATTAGATGTCCATAGATATGCTTTTAGATAATGCATAATTTATAAATATTGCAACCATAGCGAACCCACCCCTCAACATCTGAGAAATTAAATGAACCAAAACAATTCTACTGGAGAGAAATATTTTCTCTGACTATAATCTTGAAGTCTGTACCATTGTTGTAGAAGGGAATTTCCTGTCTGTTTATTCTGGAGTTTGTATGTAACAGTGGGAATATTTTCATAGGGAAAGCTTTCCTATTAAGGTTAAAACATTTTTTAATTGCAAAATACGTGCTGTTTACAACTTCCACACATCAAGAGATGACAAGTGCCTTTTTTTTTACATGGTAGTATCAACGATGAATCCAGTAAAATGCTTTGGAGTTAGGATAAAAAGTGATTTCCACACAATAGCAAACATATGTAGGAACAATTATTCACTGGCACTATACATGAATTGTAATGATGGCATTATTAACCATTGTCAGTAGTAATAAGAAGCATCTTTTTATTTTTTTAAACCTTCTAAACAAAGCAAGATTACACAGAAGATAATGAACCACATAAACCTCCAATATGGGTTGTACTTGCCAGTTTGCACCAGTGGAAGATCAAATTTAATATAACCCCAAAGAAAGACACAAATCATTGTCAGCAACATACTAAATTACAAGCAAACTGTAAAAATATATACTGTACTATTATCTAGAACTATCTGAAGCAACTAAAGGAGCTTCATACAAGCAGAAAGTTAAAATAATTGAAGATAAGTAAATTTATCTTCAAGTAAAATTACCCCAATAAAGGTAGTGATTACATTTGAGTTCTAATTCTGATACATGGACTAAATGTTTTTCTTTTGTTTCCTCTTTATAAAGGAAACTTGTTTTGAAGCCAATAAATACCATCTTTAAGAAATGCTTTGTAGTGGATCACCACATGTAAGACAGAGAAACCATTTTAGTGGACATAGATCTCCAAATTAATAAAAGGAACTTAACTGCAAATTCTGGTACAGGACTAAACATTTTATTTTTCTCTGTAAAAAGGAAACACGCTTTGAAGCCAATGAATACCGCATAGTAAGAAAGCACCACTAATTGTTTCTAGAGTGCATCGCCATGTGTAAGAAAGAGAAACAATTTTAGTGCAAATAAACAAAAGAAAATTTCACTGCAAATTCTGAAGCACGTTAAGAAAAGAAACTACTTCAGAGCAACTGAAAACTCCACATAAACTAGAATCACATAGTGAAATAGAATTAGAAATAACATTTAAAATACTGAAGCCAGTTTTGCTGTACATTCTCTTAAAAAAAAAAAAAAATAGAAATGGAGGGGAACATCTGTACATTTTAACCAAAACCAAAGGAATTGTGGTGACAGCGGTAAGGAAAACAACACAGTTTCGATCTTTGTTGAATATAAGAGTAACAGAACCCAGATCATTCAGCAGTAATAAGAAGTCAAAATCATAAGTAGCAATGAAAAAGAAATAAGTAATAAGACGCTGAAAATGTAATTTTTTATTTGATTTTTGAATATGTAGGAAGGATAAGTAATGATAAACAAGTACAAAGAAGATTTGACAAATAATAAAATATCACAAAATTGTTAATAAATAAATTATTATCACTGCCTGAATTGAACTAAACTTTGATAGTTTGTTTAACCTTTCTTCTACAACAATAATTTTAATGCTTAGTTTGCCATGCAGTGTTATTGCTATTCTCCATTAAAATAGAATATATTTAGGTCAGGCAACACACATTTATAAATTGTTTCTACGTAAGACTGCTTAAAGAAAGTTCAGGAAACAATCAACATGTAAATGGAAGGCCAGATGGCTTGATTATATGATTTAAAAAAAAAAAAAAACTGGCACATGAAATATATTTTCCTGTCCACGACAACTCCAGTCAGAGCTAAAGCATCCCTATCTACCATTTACTTCAAGACAATAATTTAAAAACACATCTCTTGCAATGAAAAAACGAAATAAAATTAAATGAACTAGGGAAACTGAAATAAAAAAACAAAACCATTGATCCACACCATTCTTTTTAAAAATACATCTCATCTACCTTCTCACAACTACCATACAGTTTGGTAACTAAAAGCACAAAGTAATCTGAAAATTGCTGTCTATTCCTACTGGATACTTTACAGCAGTGTTTCACAACAGGTGGGTCCCCCAACCCTCAGAGACCCACAAGCTAAACCCAGGGAGAGGGGAAGAGAAAACAAAAAATGTAGCAACTAACACCACTGTTCTTCTTTGTAATAAGTTGTCATTAATTCTGATGCTTTACGTTGTCTGATATTCACTTGATTACCTCCCCTCATTTGTAATTTACTTAGTGATTATTCTATAGGTATTGTGGTTTTAGGGAATGGGCCAGCTGAAATTGTAGCAGTCTTCAAGGGGTGCACTCCCTAAAGGTTAAAAAAAACACTGCTTTACTGAGTTAAGAGCACTTTAAAATTTAGCTATGGGGAAAGAGGGTGGGGAAAAGACGTGCCGGATATTTATTTCCAATATTGCTAAATTCAGTTTAAACAGTAATTCATTATTAAATATAATGCAATAACAAAATTGATTGTGTCTTACACATTTGAGAACTTCTTGTCAGGTATATAACTATAACCACAACTGACTTATTTTATGTACTTTAAACTGTATTTTTTGTTGTTGTCAGTATGTTTTAAAAACATAAAGTTAATTATACTGACAGAATGAAAAAAACAAACTATAGTAACACCTTCCTTAACTAGTTGTACTAAACATTCGTTTCTTTGTATGAAAAGAAAATCCAAAGAAACATATAACCCATGTGCTCGAAACAGATTAAAAAAGATTCTCAGGGCACACTACGTGACAAACTGTCATTCTGTTGTTGTTCAGCTCTCCGCTGCCGCCTCACCTTCTCCAGCACTAGTTTCTTCTTCCTGTCTATCCTTTGGTTTCAGCTCATCTCGCCAGTGTGGGTTTTTCTCAGGCTGTAAAATGGAACAGAAGAAAGACAAAATAAATGCAATTTGTGAGCTCATGTATGGTTATATTTATGAATAAATATTAGTTGTTAAAGGTCACAGTTTGTTGTTCAAAGATAAGGTAGTGAAGCCAGCTTTAGACCTCTCACACCAACCTCAGTAGCTCACTACTGTAAGCATATATATATATATATATATATATATATATATATATATATATATATATATATATATATATATATATATATATATATATATATATATATATATATATATATATATATATATATATATATATATATATATATATATATATATATATATATATATTTTGTCATGATGAGATTTTAAGAAGGGGCTTTGGTTGTATGCTCCTGGGGGATGAGATTTGTTGGTGCGTTGTTTTGGCAAACGTGAATGCAATGTTAGGGGAGTAAACGTTTGTGAACTGCATGTGATGTTTGCATGAGCAGCTGAACTCTGACTGTTATGACATGTGACTAAAGTAGAAGCTATTATTGACTAGAGTTAGCCTGATATGTGGAAGGTTAAAAGGTTAGGAAGTTTGTGCAAGGGGAGTTGACAGAAGTTTAAGATAGAGACGGATGTGCCCTAGTATTGCTCTCATGTGAAAAGTGCATTTGTCTTTTGTGTGGTTTTTGTTGTCGCAAGGATCAATGTTGCTTTTGATCTTGGAAGCTGCTGCAGTGCTAGAAGTGAGGTTAGTAGTGGTGTTTGAGTATTGGTAGGTTGTCAAAATTGATTGGTCTTTCCTTGTGCCTTTTAAGTGACACATTATATATGGCATGTACTAACTGTGGTTATATTAAGTTGAGATTGACTTGGTCTTTGAGTTTAATTATTTATTGCTATGTACAGTGTGGAAACATGTTCTCTAGACAATGTTGCCATTGTTCTTGTGGTTGTTATTGTTAGATTAGTGGTAACAGCGATGGTGCCGCTGTTGTCACATACAAAGATCTGCGTGTAAGTACCCTTTGCCTCGTTTTATATATATATATATATATAATAAAGAACACTAAAATAAGATAGTTCTGTAATGAAAAGAAAACAAGAAAGAAAAAAGCAGAAAGGTTAATTGTAGCTCAAGATTCATCAAATGCAAAAGCAATGCCAATATAGTTTCTTCTAAACGTTAATAAAATTTAAAAAATGTAAAGCTTGCTTAAATTTTTGCACACTTTCCAAAAAAAAGAAAAGCAATTGAATATTTTACTCAGTTGTGTTCCTCACGAATTCCCCTAGGCTGGTCCCAAGCCCGGCTGAAAAAGGAGGAGGGTGGCCTGCATGGAGGCGGCCGTAAGGAGGCAGCCCCTCCACCATGCAAAGGCACAACAGGCCAATCACCTGTTTGCTTTAAACTTTTGATTATGAGAACTACAAGAGAGAAAACCGGACTGATTCTAAAGGCGACAAACTGGAAAGGACTATGGGCTACGACTTATGGAACTTGGAACACAAGAAGTATAAATGGGAAAGAAGAGGAGCTGGTGGAAGAGATGAGGAAAGCAAAACTAGAAATCCTGGCTATAACAGAAACAAAGAAAAAAGGACAAGGAATCATGGATCTCGATGGCAACACGCTGCTCTACAGTGGTGTACCCACATCTGAAAGAGCTAAAGCGGGCGTGGGTTGCATTGTGGGCAAAAACCAAAAAGATAGTATCAAGGGATGGAAAAGTCTCGGAGTGCATTATGGTTGTAAAACTAAAAGAAGGAGAAACCATAGTCAACCTGGTCATCGTGTATGGGCCAAATGAGGATGAGAGAGCAGAGGTCAAGGAGGAATTCTTCGAGCTGCTTCAAAGGACAGTGGATGACTGCCTAGATGAAATTATCATGCTCGGAGATTTCAATGCCAGAGTTGGAAATGACCATGCTAGATGGGGTGGAGTTATCAGAAGATATGGAGAAGATACTCTCAATGACAATGGAAAGCGACTCCTTAGATTCTGCAGTGAGCAGAATCTGATCATTACAAACACAAAGTTCCCCCATAAGCGCATACATGCATACACTAGATGTGAACCAACAAAGAATGAGAAGTCAGTGATCGACTATGCCATTGTTAGGAGTAGCTCATTCAAATATGTCTGGGATGCTAGAGTATGGAGGGGGCCAGAGATTGGAAGTGATCACTACCTGCTTACAATCAAAAGAACAACTGAAAGAGTTGCTCAGCCTAGGAACTGCCCAACATCACGCAAGAAACTAAGTAAACGAACGGGAGAAATGAGCATTAAGACCTACAAGCTGAGAGAGCCAGAAATTAAGACCAGATATCAGGGGCTTAGTGCTGCAGCAGTGAGCAACATAGAAGAACACCCTGGTGACTTGGAAACACTCTGGCTTAAATTCAAGGACATCATAAAGGCAGCTGCTGCAGAAGCATGTGGTAAAGTCCGACTTGGGAACAAGAGAAAGAGGACACCTTGGTGGACAGAGGAAGTCAAAGAGAAAATAAGAGAGAAGAAAATGGAATGGAAACAATACTTAGGAGCTAAAAACACAACAGGACAAATGGAGAAATATAGAGAATATGTGACACTCAGAACAGAAGCAAAGAACAAGGTGCTAGCAGCAAAACAGAAGTCCTGGGAAGAATTTGGAGAAAAGCTAGAAAAAAGATGCGCAAGAAAACCAGAAATTGTTCTATAAGACCCTAAAGAACATGAGGAAGGAAAAACAATGCCCTCTCAAATTTATAAAGGACAAGCAAGGCAAATTGCTTACTGCCCCGAAGGAAGTAATGGAAAGATGGAAAGAATATTTCTCAGAACTCCTGGATGGTGAGCATGGTGAAGCATCAGAAATGATAACCACTAGCACAGAAGAGAAAACCAATTATGGTGAAGATGACATGAAGATGGAAGAACTGAAGGCAGCACTGGAGAAAATCAAGATGGGCAAAGCAACAGGGCATGATGGTATAACACCAGAAATGGTTAAGTACATGGGAGCATCAGGCAACCTATCACTCTTAAGGGTCCTACAGGCAGCGTGGTGCAACAAGACCATACCAAAGGATTGGGAGATTGCCATCATAACACCAATTTTTAAAAAGGGTGACAATCGATAATGTGGAAACCATAGAGGCATATCCCTTCTCAGTGTCCCTGGTAAAATCTACTCTAGAATCCTAGAGCAGAGACTCTATCGCCTAGCTGGGCCACAATTGGATGAGGTCCAGTGCGGATTCTGAGAAAACCGAAGTACTCAAGACCTAATCTTCACACTCAGACAGCTGAGTGAAAAGGCCTTTGAGTATAAGAGTGAGATCCATCTTTGTTTCATAGATTTGGAAAAGGCGTTTGACAGGGTCCCCTGGAGCAAACTTTGGGACTGTTTGGCAAGGAAGAACATTCCAGCACCTCTGATTCATGCTATACAGAGCTTCTACAAGTCTTGCAGAAATTATGCGAGGACAGCAAACCATAAGTCAGAAGAGTTCAGGACACCACTGGTGTAAGACAAGGTGATATCCTGTCACCTTATCTTTTCAAACTCCTCATGGACATCAAGGCAAGTAAGGAGAGAACAAGAAAGTATTCAGTGGGATACTGGAAGATGAGACAGGTCTGTAATTCAGAGCTGGCATTTGCTGATGATGTTGCCCTGATTGCTAAATCAAAGGCACATCTCCAATTCAACCTGCAAGTCTGGAAGGAAGAGCTGGAGAAGAGAGGGATGGTCATAAGCAGCTGTAAAACAAAATGCATGGTGATATCACGAGAAGAAAGAAGACATCAGATTAAGATGGGAGAACAGGTCCTGGAGCAGGTCGACCACTTTAAATATCTCGGAGCTATTATAGACCGAAAGGGAGGCATCAAAGAAGAATTGGCCACTCGAAAAGCAGCAGCTGGGAGACTTTTTCAGGCCATAAATCGAGGATTCCTCAGCAAGAGAGAGGTTGGTAAGAAAATGAAGATGGCTGTATACCATTCCACCTATGTCCCAGTCTTGACATATGGATGCGAGTCATGGGCAATGACTACAACCCACAAAAGCCATATCCAAACCTCAGAAATGAGGTATCTGAGGAAGTGGTTGAAGTAACAAGAAGAGACATGGTCCACAACCAGACGATACGTCAAGGCCTAAAATCCCACCCCCTGCAGACCCAAGTAGAACAGTCCCAACTAAGATGGTTTGGCCATGTCTGCAGAATGGGAGAAGATCAGCTACCATGACAATCATGGGAAACAAAGAGCCAGGGATCCAGACCCCCAGAAGACCCAGAGTCCGCTGGGAGGACAACATTAGACCATCTTTGAAGGATCAAGGACTAGAATGGAACCAGGCCAGGAGGAAGACAGCTGATAGGATAGTCTGTCGCTCTCTCTTCCAAACCTCTACACTTCAAGGTAGAAGGGGAATGACTAAGTAAGTAAGTAAGTGTTCCTCATGTACACTGCATAAGTAGGATTATTTATAGAAAATAAATTATAAGATGCAGAAAAAAACGTTTATGAAACTTTGAAGAAAGAAAAAAACCATGCAGTTGCTTATAAAGATACTTGTAATATAGAAAGAACATCTAGAGAAAATTGTTTAATCACATGAAAGTCATGAGCACTGCAAAATATATTCAGAGGGGAAAAGAAAAACTGAAAGTCAGTAAAAAGCTTAGATAATCTACTTCAGAGATCTAAAACACTCTCTTTTCAATTCATTTTATGGTACATATAAAGAAAGCAGTTTAGCCTAAATATTTTCTTGCTCTTTTTGTGAAGTTTGTAGCAGGAATTTTTCATCAGCATTTGTTTTTAATGAATATTTGTCTTACCATTTTTTTCTTGGATTGGACATAAACATCAGATTATGCATTTAGACAATTTGAAAATAGGTAATTTAATATGCAAAATAAATTTTGGAAACACAATAACTTAAAAAAAAATGTAGATTACATTCTGTCAAAGTTCTATAAAATTCTGAAATAATATTAGCTTCAAGTTATGTTTATTTAATGTGGACTGTACATGTAAAACTCCAATAATGCACTGTATGTAATATGCCAGTTAATACATCTTTTTTTTTTACATAATATTAGAATGAAGTGAAAAAAAAAACAAATTTCACATATAAGTTCATGTCAAGTAAAACATCAATATCTTTGAAGAGTTTGTAAGCAGTTACTGTATTACAACCCTTAAAAAAGTGGATTTTAAAATGCTGAACACAGACTGTTGTTCTCTTGTAAATATATGAAAGGTAAGGAACAAACAATGCAAAAGTTGTACTTGTTACAATGGCTGTGAAACTATTTTATCATGTGAACTTGCTATTTATGTTCAGATATTTTTCCATGTAAAGCTGACACTTACATTTTATTCTGAGAATTTACTTTCATTTTACAACATTATTGCAGTAAAGCATTACTTTAAATGCAATATTATGTGTAAGGGTGCAGGGATATCAAGCAGAAGGTGAAATATTGTTTTTGCTGTCCATGAAACTTTAGAATGCATAGATGCATTTTTTTATCCTTTGAGAGTAAAGTAGTAAGCTGTTTGAAAGTTAAAAACATACTGAATATTACTGCATGGGTAAATTTTTCCCATATTATTTCGTGGGAAGTGAGATGTCAGGGTGTAATGCACATACACATACACGTTGTCCAGTATACAAATATATTTCACGTTAGTGAAGGACCACAGAGCCACCATTGTGGCTGGTTCTCTTGCAAAAATTCATGTGCTCTTGCAGTAGTGGTTTCTGTGCCAATTTGCTTTACATGAGGTTGCCAGCCTCATGTACAATCTCTTATTAGTCGCTTTGTATGACACGCCTGAGGGAGAAGTAGTCTTTCTTTGTCTTATCAAAGACTCCCACAGACATACGGGGGGGGGGACGCACTACTTGCTACAGTATAGTATACTTGATTTTCTGGTATACCTACTGTCAGTGTTCATGGAGAACATGTTAAGGCTTTGAGTTTGTCCTGCCTTGGAGCTACCGTGGAGTAATAGTATATAATAATATGAGACCTAAAGGTCTTTTTTATATTTGGACATGCGCCCTAATATAACCGACTTGATTGATCTTGGCGCCTCGCCAAAATGGGGCAAAATTTTATTTAAAAAAAAAAAAACTGTGGCATTAGGTGCTGTATATTTCCAGCCTAGTAGCTATGATGGAGTAAATACAGGCATTATTTTGTTCCTGCCCAACAGCGGTTCTTGGAAAATCAAAATGGCGATGTTTCATGCCGCCAATCACTTGTGATAAGTGATTCTCACCTGCATGGTGAAGTTATTGGTGCGAGGGTGCATACTGCACATAGAGACGTACTGTGTATTATCTCTGTACGTCAGTGAAGCCAGTCTGTGAATATTATAGTTAGAGCTATTTTAGGGTGGCCATATTGTTCAACACAAAAAGGAGGACAAATGCCATTTTTGGTCCGGAAAAGGAGGACAAGGGAGGACACTATTTTTAAAAAGTAGGACAAAAAGTAGGACACCTTTGTTCAATAACTACAAGACGCTGAAACATATTTTTTTTTTAACATCCAAACAATAAGCTAATAAATTCACATTGATTTTGTGCCTACTTATATTTTTCTGATAAAATCTTCTTCAACAAAGTTGGGCTATGTTTTAAATATGCATAGAAATCAGAGCATGAAAGCTCTTTGAAATTGTACTGCACAAGTACTGCCTTTAATGGAATCTTTCCTTCATTGCTTCCAAAGCTGCTTCAGTAGAATGCTGTGCAGTCACAGAAATGATAATAGCAGCTGTTTTGGTTTTGGCACATGAGAATTTGCTGGCAATGTCTGAATCTTGGAAAGCATTCTTGAGTAACACTGAAGTACAATCCATTGATCTGTAAGAGTTGTGATGTTTTACAGTATAAAAAGCAAAAGCACCCTCGGCCGCGGCGACTTCAAACCTTTCCTCGCTTATTTCTTTATTTTAAAATGTCAGTTTTTATTGCAAACATTCAGACGCAAGTGCTTTCTTGTGCTTTTCTGTTTCTATATGTTTTTTTAAAATCAGCTACACCTTTATTTGCTACTGATACAAATGTGCCGCCTCTGCATACAAGACATTCTGCTTCATACTCTTGTCGACCATTGGAAAATCACTGACATTTTTTTTTCAATTCATCCGTGAACACACACTTCCGTTTTGGCATTTTGAGCAGGTATCTGTAACATAAATATAATATAGTGCCCCTAATCAATGGGATATTCGATGTTAAAATTATTTGTAAAATGCAACAGACGCGGTTTTAATTTTAACAAACCCATTACTGTACTAGTAACTACTCGTGTATTTTTTCATAATAAACTAATTGCAATAAATATAAAAGCAGTACGAACTACGGTTGATATTACTTGTAATTTGCAATAGACAACGAAGTTATAATTGAGTGGGAGAGAAAGGTTAGTTGTACTTTCTCTAATTATGAAGTGTACTGACAGACATTTTTCACTGTGTGCTTTAGAAATTACTAAGTATGAAGTGTGCTGACAGACATTTTTCACTGTGTGCTTTGGAAATTACTAAGTATGAAGTGTGCTGACAGACATTTTTCACTGTGTGCTTTGGAAATTACTAAGTATGAAGTGTGCTGACAGACATTTTTCACTGTGTGCTTTAGAAATTTCTAAGTATGAAGTGTGCTGACAGACATTTTTCACTGTGTGCTTTAGAAATTACTAAGTGTTTTGATTAAGAAACATTTGCTGATACGCTGATGGTTTTTCGTTACCTCTATTCAGGTTTCACAGTTCCTTTTCCTTTTATGTCATAATTTATGATCATGACATCCAATAACTAAAGATCTCATTATAATAATTTAAAGCTTTGTCACTGAAAGGTTAGTTGTACTTTCTCTAATTATGAAGGGAGCTAACAAGCTTTTCAATGTGTGCGTTGGAAATTACTAAGCGTTTTGATTGACAAAAATTAGCTGATATCCCGATTGTTTTTTATTACTTCACAATTCTTTTTTTTTTACTTTTATGTAATCCAATAATTTAAAGATTTGTCAGGACAACAATCCCTGTGATCTTAAACAAAAGTATATGTTAATTATAAATAAATGTCAAGAAGAAAATTCTAATGGTCTGAACATTGATATTAAAAAAAAGTTGTTTTTAATTCTTCCAATCCCATAAGCCGTATAGTGCACCACAGTATTGTAAATCATTTTCCCAAAGGCAGCTTGATACGCCCGTTTAGATATAATCAGTTCTCATGTATGTACTTTGCATAAAATAAATGAATCTTATTTGCTCTGCGTAAAACTTACAAAACATTCAAAGTATTCTTCAGCCAAAAAAGAACGATAATTTCTCAGAAATATGTTTTATTTGCTCGTTTTAATCAAGTAAAAAATTGGTACCCATTTCGGTACCAGAATAAAACTTAAAAACTACTTGGGAGAGAAAGAGTTACATGGAGGTTGAATCATGAAGTGATAAATATGGGTGGACTTACAGAGGAGTAACATGACAACTAAACAATGTAATAAAAATTAGTTAAGAGGAACATAAAGAGAGCTACCTCTACTTTCATCCCACAGCAAATGGAAACTGAGATCCTCAATGGTGATGATAGGGCTGAAAATATGACCACAAATGAAACATGCAAAATGTCAGTCATCTCTTACTAGTGATTAGAACAAATTGTCACACATTACTCCACTACAGAAGTGAAATTAGAAAATTCTGTAACACCACGCGCTAGTGAAATTAGACAGTCATCTCTCACTAGTGGTTAGAAAAATGTCACACATTACTCTCTACAGTAGTGGAATTAGAAAAAAATGGTCACACCACACACTAGTGAAATTATACAAAATGTCAAACATTTCTCACTACTCAAATTAGAAAAATGTTAAACACCACTCAATAATGAAATTAGATAGAATGTGTTCCATATGATGTCTACAAAGATGTTCAAATATATTTGAAAAGAAAGCAAACTTAAATTAAGCTTTGCTGTTTTGCCAAGTGTTTGTATAAATATTAGTTATGTTAAAGGATACCAATGTAAATAAAGCTTTCAAAGACCTATATGTGTTCCTAAATATTTTATTAATAGATCACATATTAGTAACTAATTTGCATTCAGGCTCAAGTGTTAGAATCTGTCCTAACAACCTCATATTTACACATATTTGCATTCCATTAAAACTAAATAAATGAAAATTGAAATTGAAGAAGCGGCTCCAGCCTAAGTCATTTAGAAATTGATACATTGCATACATATTCTAAGTTTGCTTTGAAAACTGTAAAAAAAAACATTTCTAACTTCACAAATTTGTCCTGCACTTCATTATACAAAAACAAAGAAGCAAATGTTAGAAAGATAAAGATAGGTTACATAGAAAATACTGCAGTAGGGGAGTGAAGAGTTAGAGACTTTACTATACTAGGTCCAGATTTTTTATGAGGTGGGATGATCAGTTCCCTTCCTCATCACCTTTGCCTTCCCTAACTCTAAAGCAAAATCAGGTACCCATTTACAGCTGGGTAGACTGGAACGTGACACTACTAGGCTTTGATTCTGGAACCCGGTAACTGTGATGTGTTGTTTTGGAATAAACAGTATAAGTTTGAGCAAATGTAGCAACTCTGAGCTTACCATCTCCCTTACCCCTTTTTTACAAATATATCATTAAACAGGACATCCTCACTGGCATGTTGCAAAACAAGAACAAAAAAAATAGACTGACTTCATTTGGCTACACTTAATTTGTCTGCTTTGTTCAGGTGGTGTATGAAAGCTGAGTGGTACTGGGACTCGTAAAATTCTTGTTTGAAGGTATCCTTGTCTTTATTTGTTTATTAAAACTATTCCACTATTTATCTACTTCCTTGTGTCCTTTTGTTAACGTAGAGCAATGCCGGATTATTAAAACAGGCATACTAAGCACATACTAAGAATTAATGCAACAAATGATAACATTATGACCCCATTTTTTTTAAAAGAAATATCCCGTTCAACCCTTGATGAGTTATAATTAGGATATGTAGTGTAGTTAATTCAAGATAATGGTATATAAAATGATACATTTTCAGACACCCCCCCCCCCCCCCCCCCCCACCCCCACCCAAAAAAAAAAAAAAAGATACAGAATCATATATGTATCTTGGATGCATTATAAACAAAGTTGGATGAACAAGAGGTTATATCAAAATAAGAATACAGAAGGCAAGAGCAACTTTCATTGCCTTTGGAGAAATATGGAAATCAAAAGAAATCAAATCCAACACAAAAATTAGAATCTTCAACTCAAATATCGTCTGTCCTATTGTGTGAGGAGCCGCATTAGTGTAGTGGCTAGTGCACTGGCTTCCTAGCTCAGTGGTCCATGGTTCGATCCCCAGTTGAGGTGGGATTTTTAGACCGCAAAACGGCTCCGGGGTTGACCCAGCCTCATGAACTGGGTACCAGAGCAACTCTGGGAAGGTTAAGGCGGCCGGCGTGATGCTGACCACATCACCCCTAGTGTGCCGATGGTCAAGAAAATATGGGCCTAACACCATATTCCCAATATGCCACAATGGGCGTGTAACGAGATCCTTTACCTTCCTACCTATTGTGTGGCTATGAAACATGGGGAAAAATCCGCAATCAAGAAGTTACATACTTTCATGAATTTATGTTGTGAAGAATAGAAGGAATGAAGTGGTATGACAAAGATCACTAATTAGGAACAGATTGACAACAAGACAAGTGCCAGTGGAACAAGAAATGAGAAAAAAATGATTGCGATGGACAGGATACACACTGAAGAAACCTGCTGATAGCTTTACAAGACAGTCATTGTTCTGAAATCCCCTGGTTAAAGAAGCAGAGGTAGACAAAAAAACATGGAGAAGAGAACTGGAGACAGAAATGAAAATGAGGGAGACATGTAAAGCCTCTGAGCTGATGGCACGGGACAGGGAGACTTGGCATAAGTTTGTTGAAGGCCTATGCTCCTTGGGTAGTTGAAAGGTGATGTATGTATATTTTAGAATATGTTAAGAACATATACAACTTTATGCCATTGGTTAAAATGGTTGAGGAGGGGCAAGCATACCACTCCTGGTTTAATATAATTTAAATTACGTTTTTTAGCATATAAAATGTGCAAAGAAATAATTATAGAGGACAATAAGTTGATGAGCTAATCTGAAAATGAAGTCGACTTCTAATCAGTTAAATGGAATTAAGGTTTACTTATGCTTGAAGTGATTTGATAATATGTGATACAATGAACATGCCAAATTGTGTTTTGCAATATGAAACAACATTCAACTGTAGATTCAAGTGCCAGTGCCCAACAAATATAACACACTCAAGGAAACTGGCAGTCATCTGCTAAAAATGGCACTCCTTCCTGTATAATTTTTGCAAATGTAGTAATTATTGGTACTACGACTAGACTAAATACTGGGAGGTGATTATGTGACATATCAGTTTACCGCATTTTGCTTCTGTTGAAAGGAAGCAAGAAAGAATGTTTGACATGTGTTAGTTAAAAAAAAAAAAATACAAAAACCAAAAAAAAACACAAATCAGCAAGATTTTACTATGCTTTCATTTAATCTGTACTTATTTCTGGTTTTTGTACAGTATAGGGAAAATAGAATAGCACAGCCACCCTTAAAGTAACAGAAATGTCTAAACTACTTATCATATTCCTATCTTTAAATACACTGATAATGACATTATATTTTGTGTTCACAGGGTCTGTATATTCAGCAGTCCTTTTCAGGGTTTCTTTATGCTAACAAATAGATACTAGAAGTCCATTTCTGGGAATAGTAGCTATCAACACTGCTTGTGCTAGCAGTCCTTTTCAGTGTTTCATCATGCTAACAGATAGATGCTAGAAGTCCATTTCAGGACTTAGCAGCTATCAACACTGCTTGTGCTAGCAGTCCTTATCAGGGTTTCGTTATGCTAACAGATAGGTACTTGAAGTCCATGTTAGGGCTTAGTAGCTATGATCACTGCTAGTGCTAGCAGTCCTTTTCAGGGTTTTGTCACGCTAACAGATTGATGCTAGAAGTGCATTTCTGGGCATAGTAGCTATCAACACTGCTAGTGCTAGAAGTCCTTTTCAGAGTTTCATCATGCTAACAAATAGATCCTAGAATTCCACATTAGGGCTTAGTAGATATCAACACTGCTAGTGCTAACAGTCATTTTCAGGGTTTCATCATGCTAACAGTCATGATAACAGATAGATACTGGAAGTCAATGTTTGGGCTTAGTAGCTATCAACACTGCTTGTGCTAGCAGCCCTTTTCAGGGTTTCATCATGCTAACAGTCATCCTAACAGATAGATACTAGAAGTCCACATTAGGGCTTAGTAGATATCATCACTGCTGGTGCTAGCAGTCCTGTTCAGGACTATCCCTGCCAGGGCTTTACCTTGCTAACTGATAGACACTAGCAGTCCTTTTCAGGGCTTAGTATTTATCAACACTGAACTAAAAGTGAGGGAGTTCACTTGCTTTTGAATATAAATTTTTCTCTGATATAACCAATGGATTTTAGTCTAGGTTGAAAGAAATGTGACTCGCCACAAACAAAACAAAAAACCTCAAGATAAAAAATAATGACATTTTTCATGGTTTCCGAAATAAAATTTAAAAAAAGAGAAAGTCTATATACACCCCAATAAGTCTTTCACACAAAGACATTTAACATTACTTTACCTCTTCCTCATCAAGAGCATATTTATTCTGGCCTGTAGATTTCAAGTTTCCTCTGAAGTCTGTGGATTCCTTGATCTGCTGTATTTTCTTGAGTCTGAGAAAGGGAATAAAGGAAAGAAAAAAATCAGCTCTGTGGTATGTTATAAGCAATGACTGTAAATGAAAGATTGAGCGGGACCGAAGACGCAGCAAAAGTGATGAATGCAGTCAGCGACCCATAGCTTAACTGCTTGCATCAGGGTCAGCGAACCAGAGCTGACCAAGACCTTGCTCCACCTCCAAGTGGTGGTCCTGGAATCAGGCTGCAGCACTGCAGTCTGGCTGAGAGTGTAGGGATCAAAGAGGGAAGGCAAACCTGGTCCCAAAAAATGCCGTGCTGAAGTTGAATATGTTTGCCGAAAGGCGCAAATATCACAGCTTTGCTGTAAACGGACACAACGCAACCAACGTCCTTTTCAGGACGAACGAGGAAGAAGAAGAAGAAAGACTGAGCATCTTCTTACTCACAGACCAAATAATTTACTAGTCTGGAGAACAGATCATCAGGAACGACTCTATAGCAATTCACGATCTTTTGAATTTTCTAAAGTTTATTACATCAAAGAGCCATTAAAACATTTTAGGTTGACTTAAGTTTAAAAAAAAAAAAAAACGATAAAGGTAGTTGCAGAGCAGATACTGCCGTGGGAGAGTGAAGTGTTAGAGACTTCACTATAAACTGTACTAGGTCCAGCCTTATGAGGTGGGGCAACTATTCCGTTCCTCACTACCTTTGCCTTCCATAACTCAAGAGCACAGTCAGGTACCTATTTATATATGGGTAGACATAAACGTAAGAATTTAATATGTGTCAAGGGAAGTAACAAACAATTTTATCAGTGTTATTTATCTACAACCAATCCTGATATATGGAAGTGAGTCATGGCCAATTAGTAAACAAGAAAGAAAATCCACACTGACCACAGAGATGTGGTTTTCCCAAAAGAATGCGGAGAATACCAAGGTCAGTTAATGAGGATGTCTTGATAGAAGCCAGTGTGCAACGGAAGATTTATATATATATATTAGAAGGCTGCAATCCAAGTTCTTTGGACATGTTATGAGAAAAGGAAAGATGGAATATATTTTAACAACGAGAAAGACTAAAGAAAAAAAAAAAACAGGTAAAGGACAACACAGACAGAAGATACTGGACAGTTTGACATTGTGGCATGGAAAGAAGTCAACAAAAGAATTGATGAACAGCGTTGATGACAGGAAGTTGTGGAGAGACATGGTGACCTATGCCAGCTGGAACAGAGATTATAAAATAGATGATTTAATGAACATGCTGGCACTATTTTGGAAGCTCATTTGCTCTAATTCATTTTGTGTGATACATTTCTTCTTCTTCTTCTTCCACTCGCAGACGTCTATTTGAATATTTTCAAAGAAATCAGTAGTCAGCTTGAGGCTATTTGCATCCTCATAGAGCTTTTCCACGAATGGTTCTGATGTTGGCCATATGCGCTTTCTCTGTTCCACATATGTTGGGCATCTCTGAAGCAGATGTTCAGCAGTCATTTTATTAGTGCCACAGTTACACTCATCAGTAGAATAGATGGTATCCCAATCTGTTATGGCCTGTGTGGAGTCTGAAGGTTACCATTTGTTCTCGTCTGCTGAGCTGGTAGTATGCATCATTTTGTGTGTGACCTGGATGCTCTGCGTCCCATTTGTTTCTGTATTTGCTTCTGATAAAACTAAATAATAAAATACTCACTTGCTCTCTGTCTTGTTAACCTTTCTGAGCACTGGTTTGATGCTGCAATCAAAATGAAAAGGTAAATAATATATAGATCTATAAAATTATATGAGATTGTGGAGCAGTTAATACTGTACTACAATCCAACATACATATTTTTTAAAAAAGCCACACTCTGTGATTAGATGTTTTATTTAACTAGGATGGTCTTAAGTTCATGCGTTCTGACTAAAATGATAATTCTTAATTTTACAGCAACATTTATTCTACAACAACATATGATCAACTTATCTGAGTTTTAACAGTGTTCTGCAATATGCTTAAAAGAGAGATGTTATTCACAAGTTTTTCATGCAGTTGGAAAACACTTCAAACATTTACTTACAATTTTCCCTTTGTGTCATTGACTTTCAGAGTCAGCTCATTGATCTGTGGAACACCAAAAATATATTTGTGCATATGTTCAAGGACTGCCTTTGTATTTTCATATTTCAAAGTCAACTTGTATACGTCTACTGCATATTTTATTATACACCCATATCCTTTTTATCCGAACACCCGAAGCATAGGATATAGCTGACCCCGACAATTTTGGAAAAAAGGATACAGACATCTATTAGTCATGGCAGAAATGGTAGTGATTCTATCTCAAGTTGAGCCTTACCCTAAAATATTGTTTGTGAACATTTTTACTGTCATCAATATATATAAAACATAAGCAATTACTGTGAAAGAAATACAAGAACCAGATACATAGACTGAGTAGTCTTCTTACTCACTGAACCATCACCAACTTGGAGCTCAGACTGTAAGGAGCAGTTCAAAGGCAATATATTCCTGCCATATCTAATGAAAGCCCTAAAGCCATGTGTATCGCTGTTTTGTCTCTGAGACATACAGAAAGAAAAGGGCGATTACCCCCGCATACATGGTGACTAATATGAGGTTATGGATCGGGCTGGACACCTCATTATGTAAAACAAACTGTCCCAGAAACCACCACTGTAAGAGTATGTGACTGGTTATGGCAGTCTTCCTGCAAAGGCCCAGCTACAGTGGTGGCTCCATGACCCATAAGAAGCACGAAAGAAAATGATGATAACTTAAATCTATCTGTATATGACTTGTCCATGTTTGTTGAAGTATTTTGGTAAAAATTTTTTTATGGGATGGGGTAACCAGCCCCATGCCCAACCATCCTCAGTCCCTTTTTTATGACATGCATGGTAGGGTACAGTGTTACTATTCTTTGCTCCCCTTTCAGGCCCCGTGTGGAATTGATGACAAGAACCAGACAAGTGCCAGTGGAACAAGAGTTGAGAAGAAGACGTTGGCGATGGATAGGACACACATTGAGGAGACCTGTTGATAGCATTACAAGGAAAGTCCTTGTTCTGGAATCCACAGGGAAAGAGAGGCAGTGGTAGACCAAAAAACACATGGAGAAGAGAACTGGGTACAAAGGTGAAAATGATGAGAAAAACATGAAAAGAACTTGAGGGGATGGCATAGGACAGGAAGACTTGGCATGTCTTTGTTGAAGGTCTCTGCTCCTCGGGGAACTAAAGGGTATTGATTAAATCTATCAATGAAGTTCTAGGGAGCCTCTGAAGAGACAAAGAAAGAAAAAGAGTTGTACTCTTTCATTCATGTCATAAAAAGTAACTAGTATGAGGTTATGTATGAGGCTGGCAACCTCATGTAAAACAAATTTCTAAAGAATCCTTCACGGCAACAGTATATGAATGCTTGGTAAAGGCTTCCGGCTTGGGGAAAAGCTGCGATGGGGACTCCACATACCATAAGGTGCAAAAAAGAGAGATATCTTTTAAAAAAAAAAAATTTTGTATACAAATCTTACCGTCATAAATATTTATCTTACCTCGAAATCTTGTTTGTGAATCTTGATCTCCCAGTCATAAATATTTATCTTACCTCAAAATCTTGTTTGCGAATATTGATCTCCCAGTCATAAATATTTATCTTACCTCAAAATCTTGTTTGCAAATATTGATCTCCCAGCCATAAATATTTATCTTACCTCGAAATCTTGTTTGCAAATATTGATCTCCCAGTTATAAATATTTATCTTACCTCAAAATCTTGTTTGCGAAGCTTGATCTCCCAGTCATAAATATTTATCTTACCTCGAAATCTTGTTTGCGAAGCTTAATCTCCCAGTTATAAATATTTATCTTACCTCAAAATCTTGTTTGCGAATCTTGATCTCCCAGTCATAAACATCTTCTTCCAAGACGCTAACTCTTTGATGGAGATCTCTAACCAACTTCTCAAGTTCAGCTGAAGGAGGGAAGGAAGGAAATAAATGACTAGTAGACACTAGCTGATGTATTCACTTAAGATTTCTTTTCATTAGCGATGAACTTTTTAAACATAAAATGTACTTCTGAAAGATAATAATTCAGATATCAATGAAACTGTTAATGTCATGTTAATATACATTGGACTAAGAAACATCGTGCTATGAGAGCAAGATTACTAGTGTATGCAATCTGGTTTCACTATAAAAACACCATAATTTAGTGAGGTGGTCAAGTTTTGAAGATAAGCCAAAATCACATATGAGTCAGAATTACTTGTCGGTATCCCTTAAATAGTACAAAAGGTATATTATTTGTAAATATACCCTAAAAGTGTATATGTATGCATATAATAAAAGAGTTCATATTAAGCAAGCACAGAAAGAGTGTAAAGAATATAAAGGGTAGAAGCACTTGACCAACGGGAGGGAATACTTCTGATGATCAGATTGCCTACTGTTGTATCGCTCTTTACAGAGTTTCCTATCACTTAAGCAATATATGCTTAAGTTGCAATGCAACTGCACTACTAATGCCCATTCTTTATTTGGCTCTTTATTTATACAGGTAATATGATGTGATCCTTATTAAAATAGAATGTAACCTTATTAGGGGTCGGAGTGGCAAAGAGGTATGGTGTCCGCCTTGAATTCTAAAGGTACCAGGTTCAATTCCCAGAAGAGGGAATATAATTTATGGACATTCTTTTCAGAACCAGTGTCCTAATGATGTCATAGTCCCCCCTGGTCTCCTGGGTAGTGAGATTGGATGCCTCACCTTCTCGGATAAGGGAAAAAAAATAGGAGGTCCCATGTGCAAGTTGAGCAAGATAAAAATCCCATGGCAGTTGGAAATTGTAAAGAGTAGGCCATAAGGCTGCTGCCTTGTCAAAATTTTAAACATTAGAAACCTACCCACCACAAAAATATTTATAGAATGTGTGATTCCTACATACACACATTGGAATTCTCGCCGGTGCAAAGGGGTTTGTGCACTGTGCTGAGATCCTCTGTGTGTGATCTAAGGGAGGAAATCAGAGCACTGATGGAGTTGTTCGTGTGCAATGAAGATAGTCCTTTAAACCAAACCAGTGTATCCTTATTGCTGGAAACCAAACCATCTTAACAATCCACCTCAAAAATTCACTTATCAGAAAGAGTGTTAAACTTCTAATGTATGTCATATCAGGACTACAGACAGAAAAACATACCGGGTGATTTGCCGTCAGTTTTAATGGTAAAAACTCTGTCATTGATATACTTTTCCTTCTCAGCTGCCTTCTGCTTAGCCTCATTGCGAAGATCCTCAGCTGCCTTTTGCATGATCAGTTTCTGCAAAATGAAGGATACATTTAAGATAATCTTCTAGATCAGTTTCTGCAAAATGAAGGATACATTTAAGATAATCTTCTAGATCAGTTTCTGCAAAATGAAGGATACATTTAAGATAATCTTCTAGATCAGTTTCTGCAAAATGAAGGATACATTTAAGATAATCTTCTAGATCAGTTGTACTGTTTGTGTTTAATGTCAGTTTTTTGCAGTGCTGATCAGAATCAGTGGTTTAGGTAACAGTGGACATGTTAAAAAATGTTTATGATTAATATGATGAAAATTGTGCTGTATAGTGATTTCTAAAGTTTCTGATGTTTGGTTACTAGAAATAACTGGTTATGAGAGCAGTATATATTTCTGATGTTTGGTTACTAGAAATAACTGGTTATGAGAGCAGTATATATGTCTTAATGCATGGAGCCATATCTGGAGTAATCCTTAAATAACCATTAGCTAAGCACAATGCTACAGTATACAGATGTGAAAGTGAACCTCTGTCTGTGACACTAATTACACCTTCATTGACCCTTGAAGTCACCATCACATGTATAGGAATTCCCCCTGTGGTGAATCATGTTGAGAACCCAACATTTCAAACTAAGCTGGGAGGAGTCACATTTTCCCCTGACATAACTCTGGCTTTTACCTGGTTGGCTGCATGCAGAAGGATCTCACTATGAAACCATGATAAGCAGGGGGAGCTGTAAAGTGGCTCTCTGTAGGACATGACAATTCCTTGGGAGAGCCCTGAACCAGAGCACAGTATCTTAGCTCTGCATATTTGGAGAGCCCCTTGGATGGTGGGAAATGCATTCACCGCTTCCTCTTACCTTAGGACCAGCTGCGATGATCCTTTAAATACCAGCCTAGCTAGAGAAACTGGAGCTCATGACTTCAACTCAACACGTTTCGGAATGGCAGAAAAGCCACAGGAAAAGCCTAGATCTACAGAATAGATAATGACAAGGAGTCTTCAACTTGGTACTGGCTGCTAACGAGCGAGAAGCTCAGCAGCCCTAGTTAAACAACAACAACAATTTATGTGATAATACATTAATTCATTTATCCACCCTTTTCAACCTCTATGGAATGTAAAGATGCAATGTTTGCTTGCCAATGATTTCTAGCTTGTGCTGTCTTCGCAGGCGTTGCCTTAAAGTGGTTGCTTTGGCTTCCTGTTTTGCTTTTCATCTCTATGTTCTCTTTGATCTATCCATTCTCCTCCCATTTGGTTAAACTGGTTGGACGTTTCCTGAGTTTATGTACTATTCATTTCCAGTTTCATTTAGAAATAAATTTGCACTGATATCTGGCATGTTGTCACGTATTTGTAGTGCCAACATGATCGCTGAGACATGTATGTAGAAAAGGTATGTATGTATGATGAAATATGAGTTTACGTTTTTTTTAAATGTGTTTCTTTCAAACTCTCTTGCCCTTTTCCCCCTCTTACCTTCAGCAGCTTCTTCTTTTCAGCAGATAGACCTCCCAGGCCTTTCCTTTTGCCCTTCTTCTTCTTCTTCTCCTCCTCTTCAGCTTGTACACGTTCTTCCTGATCAAAATTGAGTGAACAAATAAATCAAATTTTACAAATTAAATACTGTTAGATATCCATAAAGAACTTACAAAGAATGCAACAGGTCCTGTATTCCAAAGTTTCATGTAGTCAGGAGAATGACTTACTTACTTAATCGTTCCTCTTCTACCGTGAGGTGTAGAGGTTTGGAAGAGAGAGTGCCATACTATGCTATCAGCTGTCTTCCTCCTGGCCTGGTTCCATTCTAGTTCTCGGTCCTTCAGAGATTGTCCTCCCAGTGGACTCTGGGTCATCCTGGAGGTCTGGATCCTTGGCTCTTAGTTTACCATACTTGTTGGGGTAGCCGATCTTTTCCCATTCTGCAGACATGGCCAAACCATCTTATTTGGGGTGGGACTGTTCTACTTGAGTCTGCAGGAGTTGGGTTTTTAGGCCATGATGTATCATCTGGCTGCGGACCATATCTCTTCTTGAAACTTCATCCATCTTCCTCAGATACCTCATTTCTGAGGTTTGGATCTGGCTTTTGTGGGTTGTAGTCATTGCCCATGACTCGCATCCATACGTCAAGTCATGGACATAGGTGGAGCGGTATGCAGCCATCTACGTCTTCTTGCCAACTTCATGAGAATGACCACTGCCAAAATGGCACGTAATTTTGTGGTGATGAGTTGGCAGTGTGTCCTTTCACAATTTACTTCCTTAGCGAGTTGATACTCCATGGATTGATTCCCCATTGAGCCTAACACTCATCTTACTTTTCATCTGAGTTCTTCTCCCTTCTCCCTTAAGAGTGCCTTCCTTATACCAATTTTCGTACATTATTTTCTATTGACAGGTTTTTGTATTTCCCTCTTTGTGTATTTCTTTGTAAATGGGCACATGAACTCAGCTCTTGAGTTAGAGAAGGCAAAGGCAGCGAGGATGGGAACCCCCCATAAAGTTAGACCTAGTACAGTGAAGTCTCTAACACTTCACCTGGAGCAGAATCTGTTTTACGACTACCTTTACCTCTAATACTGAGCGTATACTGTCTGGTTGTATGCTATCTCATCCATGCTGTTATTTGATGTGCATGTAAGGGACATAACTTAAAATATACCAAAATCTGAGTTGCAGATTATCAAAACCTTTTAGCCACACATTTGTCTCCCTAACGAAGCTGACTAAAATATTTTCCAACGTCTCGTGGTTTACCACTGCACCAATGCGTAATAATGTTGCTATTGATTTTATAAAATAGCGGGACTGAAAAATGGCATACGTCATAAAAGTGGTACTGGGTATTTCTAAGTATGTTACGTCCATTAAAAAAAAAAAAACCTGGTATTTCCCGGGAGTAAAACAAAATAAGTGGTAATGAACATAATAAAACATCGGTAAGCAGTAGAATTCATTGTTAAGTCTAGTGCTCACAAAATTCTCCAGTTAATCTCGAATGCAGCCATCTTCCACTCTCCAGTGTACATGTAATTTTTGTGTGTGTGTGTGTGTGGCTTAGTATCCCCTCATATTACTCGCTTGAGGAAACTATTCTTATTTTATCTCAACAGAAACTCCACGGGAATTGGGGGGTGTCATTGTTTCTCAACAGTTGCGCAACTGATCTGAAATTATTTCAGATTTTGACATTGGCAAAACGTTCTGACACGGAATCGGGAACATTATTCGGCGTTCTGGAACCTATTTGGTGAGGCGTGCATGTCTGTTAATCGACTGCGGAAGATTAAAAAAAAAAAAAAAAACTGAGAAAGAGAAGGGCAAAAATCAAAGATGTATAGAGACGTGCTAAGTTGCAAGAATGCTGCACATCCCAGAATTCTTGTAATGGAATGTCTGCAACGTTCAGTGCAGACACACATACAGACAGGGGGAAAAAACAAAACAGAAAGGCGGGAAAAGGTTACGAAATTGTGATGCTTAAAAATGGTCAGTTGTTTATAGGTGGGTCTGCTTCTTCCTGGTCTGTCTCTCCTTTCTCCGAAACAGCTATGGACTGTCATAATTAAAGTAGAAGTGATATTTACTGTCGTAACTGCATATGTGTTACTGCCGGTCATTAAATCTGGTAGTTTACGGTACTTTCAGACCTAAAGGTCTTATATATTTGGACATGCGCCCTAATATAACCGACTAGGTTGAACAGGACGCGCTTCGCCAAAACGAGGCAAAATTTTACTTAAAAAAAATAATCACAATTATTACGCATGGAATTTTTTGGTTTTTCATTGCACGTTTTATTGACGATGTGGCAGTGGCAGTGTCATTGCAGTGTTATTGCAGTGTCATTGCAGTGTTATTGCAGTGTCATTGCAGTGTTATTGCAGTGTTATTGCAGTGTCATTGCAGTGTTATTATTCACGAAGACCTACTGCCTACGTTACTAGTCATCATTTTCCATCTCTTTCCCTACGGAGCGTGGAGCTACCACTGTAGCTTGTCCCCCTTGCAGGAAGCCTGCACCAAGCATTCGCATGCTCTCGCAACAGTAGTTCCTGCAGTAATTTGTTTTACGTGATGAGGATGCCAGCTTCATGTACAACCCCATATTTGTCGCCACGTACGACATGCATGAGGGATGCGGTAGTTCTATTCTGTCTATGTCTCATCAGAGACCCCCCGGGAGCTTCATAACTAGTATTTATTAAAAATTATTTGTGACGTTTTTGTACCTTTTGTTTGTTTGTTTTTTTATAGCACTGGTAGTGTGTTTGTATGTGTGAGTGTGCGCTCCCGCGTCTGACACTTACAAATAAGATCCCTCACATTTGACATTTCTCGCGATACTGCGCAGAAGCATTATTTTAATACAATGACAAAGTACAAACGCTTTCTGTAAACTGAAATTCTTGTCTGGCTCTTTTCTGTGGGGAATCCTAAGTGTTTGTTTGTTTGTCTTGTGCATGGAATACACAGTTCAACCCTATATGGGTTATAATGTGGGTCATCATCATGTGACGTATTCTTTCCAGAACGTTGTCTCCATTACAGCTGCTCTGAACGCATCACGATTCTGGGCAAGTCGACCTGCATCAGCCAAAGACAAGTTCAGACTCTCTGTGATGTCCTGGGTCCACCGTCGTCTAGGTCGACCCCTTCCCCTTTTTCCAGGGACCATGCCTTCCATCACTGTTTTTTCCAGACTATAATGTGGGTATATAGTGTTAATTTTTCTACATGGTACAATTTCATTTGTTGTTTTTCAAGACTGCGCATTCTCTGGCGTTTGGTGTGGTGTTTCCTAACTTCTCTTAGTTGTCTATCTCTTCCCTGTTATTGGGTTCCTTTACCTTGCTGAGCTCTGAGAGGTCTGTATTTTGATTAATTGTATGTTAACTTCTTATTTATTGAACTTGAAATGATCTCACGTATTTCTATTGGGTATGCACTGCTTTGTTATGTTTGATAATTTATCTTACTATTGTACTGAACGTGTGTCGTGAATATTGTTTATCTACTTTATTCATCCTTAATCATTCTCCTTTGCTCTGGTAAATATATGTTAATTTTTGTTTTGGTAATATACCATTTAATTATGTTGTGTAGTTCGCTGGGTAGGTCAACTTTTAGTACAGTTTCTAGGTATGATGATCGTGAAATTTATGGTCTCCCGTATTCTTTAAGTTGGTTTTCTTTGCTGTTCATATTTGTTGCATGTTAGCAAGTAATGTGCTACACCGTTATTTAAACATTAGTTTTTAATTATCATATTTAATATGACAGGAAGAGAGACAGAAGAAGCAGTCACGTGTGTAAGGGCAAACGGTTAGGATGTGAGGATTTTAGAGCTACAAAAAAAAAAAAAATAAAAAAATGCAAGAATATCCTAGAAGCTATTTGGCGCAACACTACGTTTTTTTTTTTAATGTGAACATCATCATCATCATCATCACCCATCCTCGCACCCTTTTGATTCCCTGTGGAGAATTAGGTTGCATCTGTTGCTCGCCACCATTTCTACTGAAAGTCCTCTTTGCCATCTGTGTTTATGAAGTCTTGTTTACTCTGACCTCCTCTGCTACCATTTGTTCAAAGGGTTGTCTTTGGCCGTCCTGCCCTATACTTCCTTTGGAGGTTCAAGTCGAGGCCATGTCCGGTTATTCTGGTTGGTTGTTTTTCTTTCGGTTATGTAATGTCTAGACAAACGTCCACTTGGCTACACGGTTAGTGCGCTTTCTTCTCGCGGCACAGTTACCGAAGTTCTGGGTTCGAAACCTGGTAGCGGCATGCTTCAGTCCACCCAGCTGTAAATGGGTATACCTAACTCTGCTCTTGAGTTATGGAAAGCAAAGGCATCGAGGAAGGGAACTGGTCAACCCACCTCATTAAAAGCTGAACCTTATATGGTGAAGTCTTTAACACTTCACACCCCTACAGCAGTTTTTGCTATGGAACTACATTTACCTTTAATGTCTAGACCTACTTTCTTCCTTAAGTGGTTACCGTCTGGTCTTCTTCCTCTCAGTTCTCTGCTTGGCATGACCTATTTTTCTTTTCATTTATCTGACTCTGCTCTTGAGTTTGGGAAAGAAAAGACAGCGAGGAAGGCAACCGGTCACCCCCACCTCATAGATTATCTCTAACACTTCGCTCCCCAACTGCAGTATCCACTATGGGGCTGCGTTGGGGCCCCTGTACGTTAAGACCCTATGTAAACATCTTGCTACTTAGTCTCCCCTAATCTCAGTAGATTTTCCGTGATCTCCCCACTACTCTTTTTCACCTTTTTATGCACAGCTTTGTGAGCATGTAGGGGAGTGCTAGATGTGCTAGCTAGCTTAACTTTCAACCGGTTTCCCTTGCGTTGATCCACGTTACACCTAGCAACCACGTTACTGCTAAAGAGAACTAATAGCTTTGGAACTGTCTGCAATGTTGCTCAAATGTCGAGGGAGTTAATGTGTTCTGTATACATATACACCTGTTACGTGGGTACCCCAATAAAAAAAATATTAAAAAAAAACCCTTTACAGTATGCCAACATTTCAAACAGAATAAACATGGCTGCTATGGCGTCCAAAGAGAAAGCATTGTGTTGTTATGGAAACTGATTTTTTTCCTCCCTCGCTTCTTGGCACTAACGTTCGCATCTCGTCAGGTGAAAAATTGACTGTATCAGCTAAACGCGGGCCTCAACATGGGGGAATACGTCTGTGGTTAAATCAACGGTAGATAACCCAGGGCTATGAGAATTTACTAGGGGCGGAGCGGCGGTGCATATGAAGTAAAGAAAAAAAAAATCACAAAAATGACAATTGGAATTAGTCTGTTTTATGATCATTTATATTCTCCGGAATATAAATATGAATCGTATTTCATAACACATTCCAAAAATGCGTATTTTGAATTTGCAAATTGTATATTCTTAAGACATTGTGCTTTTCCTATGAAGAGAAAACAACGACTTTCTCTGAATCTCGTTTTATGTGACTACTTTTCTAATAACTTGCTTATTTGTTTTAGTCAAACAACATGAGATTTGGCGTATGTACATTCCGCTAGATAATAAAACTTTTGTCAGATCAGATTTGAGATCTAATCAAAATTTTGATTTACCACAAATAATTTACAATTTTGAAAAGAATGTGTTACTATTTTTAGAAACTCGCTTTAAAGTTCTATATCTCATAATCTACTAAAGTTATCAAAAATCTAATTTTATAACAGTTTCAGAATACAATGATGAGCTTACATTTTAATTCCGGTGCTCATAGCTCAAGAAATGTTTTAAAAAAGCCTTCTTCTTCTTCTTCTGTCCTTAGCCACAGACCGTCAAAGCAGTCAGTGGCCATTACGCCTAGTGGCGTCTTAGGGCAACAGCAGATAGGTTTTCTTTGCCATTGTTTCCCATCACGCCTAGTGGCGTCTTTAGGGCAACGGCAAATCAACCCATTTGCTGTTGTTTTCGTAATCGAAGTGACTGGCAACGGGTGAAAAAAAGCCTTAGTGAAGTGAAATATAGCTTTAAAATTCAACATGGCTGTCGTTTCCATGGCGACCAAAAGGATCTTATACCATCAGATGCGTTGCTATGCATGGTACTGTTGTAAGTTGACCCTGTGCATTTTTTTTTTCAAAATCCAGCAGTTATTTATGAAATAAGCATTTTGCTGTAGCTCCATCCCGTAATACATTGAGCTCTCTAAAGACCTACCTTAACAAAACCATATCTGTTTATTGTTAATCAGAATCGACCTCACTGCACTCCAGGCAAACCCATAGGTGCTCAGTCTCCCTCAGCAAATGTCGAAGAATATTAATGCTAACTTTACCTGTAGCACGCAGGTTGTACACACGACGGATGCATCCTCTCTCACGTCAATCTTTGCCAGTCCCACGTTTGATGCCAAACTCCAAGAGTCTAAGCCTTGTTGATTCATCCATTGCAGTGTCATTATCCAGCAGGCGATCATAAATAGCCATTAGTATCTCTCCCTTATCCATGTCCAGTGTCCCCACTATGGGTGCTCTCGAGGCCAGTCTGTCAGCTCTCTCATTGCCACGTACCCCTGCATGACCAGGACAGTAGATCCACACCAGTTCTTGAAGACTTGAGGATTCTATTGATGTTTTCCATTCCTGCCGCAGCCATCCGTTCTGAACTTTCCGAAGCATGGCTTGAGAGTCTGACAATATAACTGCCCTGGTTGATGGAGTTTCAGACAGCCACCTCAGTGCTGCAGTAACTGCCTCTACCTCCATTCTCATGCTGGAGGTTGTTGTCATGTAGGCTCCACTCTGTTCAGCGACGACCCTGCCCTTTATTCTCGCAGAGAAGCCCCATCCTGATTTCTCACCACGCACTACAGACCCATCAGTGTACACAATGGCGTCATCATCCCCAGCATGATCACTTATCAGCTGATTAATCTCCAGCTCTGCTTTTCCATTGCCCCAAGATCTGCACTCTCTGCCAAGGCTAATGATGACCTGCTGGTAGTTTATCCAGTTCTCCCCTGACTTACTCCACTCTTCCCCTTTGGATACATTTTCAACCCTGGTCACCTGACCAATCGTAGCCTCTGCCTGTGCCATCCATGACATCCCCCTCTTGATTCTTGCTCCTTTGATGTCAGCTACATTCTCATGTAGGGGTGTCTTTTGTCGGTGGTTACCCGCATATATGCTTTTGCCTGGGCCATCGCATATCTGGATCTAATCGACAGCAATCCGAGCATGTATCTCATTGTCACAATGGGGGTATCACGCGTACAGCCCAAAACTAGTCGCATCCCTTCATTTTGAATGCGTTCCAGTCGTTCACATTGTGACACTGACAGCGTGAGTATTCCTAGCCCGTACTCGATTACTGAAATCACGAGCTGATGATACAGGAGAAACAATAGTCTCTGTTCCAAGCGCGCAGCAGCCATTGTTTTTAAGGCTGCCAGTCCTCGCTTGCACTTCTGTATGATCAGTTCGACATGATACTTGAATGATAGCCCACGATCAAACGTTACTCCCAGATACTTCAGCCTGTCTTGCCTTTCAATGTTCTGCCCATTGAAAGTGATGTCTGGAAGGTCTGCTTTCACTATGGAGTTGTTCAAAGAGCACCACATCACACAGGCCTTGTTGGGATTGACCTTTGATCCGCTTTCCTCACACCATTTAGAAACCGCCTGCAATGTGCAATGTCTCTTGTATGCCTCGGACCATTTCCTGTCTGTCTGAGCCAGTTCTTTGCATGAGTATGTCATCTGCGAAAGTTAATGTTCGTCCCAGTCCTGTTGGTTAAAAGGTTGCTACTTTTGCTGTGTAGATGTTAAACAGCACTGGTGATAGTGGAGAACCCTGGGGTAGTCCCGGGCAAATGCGCATTGGTTCTGATGTCCAAGTTCCCAAGCGAAATGCAACTGATCTCTCCATTAAGGCAGCTGCTATCCACCTTGTTATCCAAGGGTTTACACCACATGCCATTATACAGTCTATTAGGGTTGCAAAGTCCACACTGTTATAAGCATCCTCTAGGTCAATTGCGACAGCCACCGTTTCTCTTTTACCCTGGAATCCCTCGTACACATCGTACGCAAACGTTCCAGCGTTACCCCATGTTGTTTTCGTAGGCCTATAGCTACCCAGGGTATCAGGAACCTGTGTGTATTTTCGAGGTGGCTCATTACTTGTCTTGCAACTATCTTTTCAAGTAATTTACCATAGACATTCTGTAGTGTGATAATTCGATAGCTGTTGAGCAGTGTGGGGTCTTTGCCAGGTTTAGGAAGTGGCCGAAGGTAACTGTGTAGCCAGTCTTCCGGCACCTCAGCATTCTGTATGCTGGTATTGAAATCGCTCACCATATTTATAATGGCTGTGTCGTCGAGCTGTTTAATGTGATGGTATTGTACACCATCAGGACCCGGAGCAGTGTTTCTGCTGGTTTTCAATGTGTACACCACGTCCTCTTCAGAAATGAGATCGAAGTATATCTGGCCCCTTAGGGCATTTTCCAGCACACTGTCCTTTATTTTCAGGCGGGCACTTTTGTCACCTTTATCCGTTTGCTCCACATATCGATTGAATAATGCTCTTCCCTTCTCTTCGTCCGTCTTCAGGCTTAGTCCTGTAGAGCTTTTGATATTAGGGATGGGTTGACTTGCACTTTTCCTATTCATTCTTCGATGTAAGGACCAGAATTTCTGTAGGGTTTTTTTTCCGTGCCCACCTGTGTCACAAAGTCCTCCCACACTTTATCCTTGGCCTCCCTTGCCAAGCTCTTGAATCTATTAACGGCTCTTTGCTTTTTCTCCTTCATCTCTTCAACCTCTCCCTCATTCATCATTCTTCTGTTTCGTGTTTTACGCCATTCCTTTGTTGCTCTTTCCTTTTCTATCCATGCTTCCTCCACTGTCTTATTCCACCAGGGAGGTTGGGTGAAAGGTGTTCTCGCTGTCTTTTGTTTGGCATTTTGACGCAATGTGTGTAAAGGGTTGTTACAGTCGAGTGGGCCTGTAGGATACTTGAAGGTCTGTTTAGGTTTCCTGTGTCTAGTGGTCCTACCCTTTGCAATGAGTATGACGCAAGGTAGGTGATCACTTTCCTGTGCACCTAATACATCCCAACGTGCCATGGTGGTGGCAGCACTAGAGATGAATGCCAGATCTATGACACCATTTGTATCCCCAGGTTTAGTTGCCAGTCTAGTTGGGCGTCCATCATTCAGGATGGCAAGGTTCATGTTAAGTAATGCCTGGCTCAAAGGTATACCCTGCTTATTTTCCGTGATGTTCCCCCACTCCTAGGATCTAGCATTGAAATCGCCAGTAATTAAACATCTTATGTTAGAATCTTCAGACAATTCCGCCAGAAAAAAATTCCAATTACTCTCTGCTCTAAGATGGTCGATATGAGCATATAAATTGTAGATTCGCCACTCCTGGCCACCTATATTCACAGCAATCCTCTGCAATTCCGCATCCTCACTAGTTTGGGAACTTGTATTCAGCCATGTATGAGGGAGCTCATGTTTTACATATATAGCTTGCCCTCGTTTACCAGGCCCACATGGATTGGAGTAACATCTGTAGCCTGAACAATTGATAACACTGTTGGCTTTTAAATTTGTCTCCTGGATCATGAGTAAAATGGAAATTGTAGACGATTGTTTGTATAAAGGCTGCACGTTGATTGGCACTTTGACAATTCCAGTATCCTATACGCACATATTTCATCGAGATGCGATCTGCTTTCTTTCTAAACCTTCTCTTTCCTGCCCTTCTTTTTCTCTCCCTCCTCTTCTCTCCCTTCTCTCCTTCTGCATTTGTATTTCCTCCTGTCATTTGCTGCAGGTATCGATGACAGAGCGCGATCTCTGTAGCTCCCGCGATGATTCTGGATAGTTAAAATTCTCACAGTGTATTTTCAATAAATGTGGAAATATTCGGTCACCCTGGTAGAGCCACCATACCAGGGGAGAGGCAAGGGATGTCCTTACGGAGTCCATCTGCCTGATGCCGCCCCGCTCGCCCTCCAGACAGCCAATGTTAGCGACTGCTTACCCAGCAGCCATTCAGTCTCTCGGCACATTGGTCCACCTTAGACTTGGGGTAATTCACTGATGACTCAGTTATAATTTGACCTATGATTCGGAAGTGGATTGATGGGTGTCAGAGGATATACCACTCATTGGTGAATTCTGCACACCACATCTTTAGGAATCCACTGACTCCAAGATCCTCTGCCAGTTTAGTGCAGACTCCGAGAGGGGCCGTTAACCGTGGCGCACAACGAGGATATATGGCAGAAGTCTTGCATGAAATTCCGTTGAAACCAGCATGGGCAAACTAACTGCACCCTTTTCGCTTTGTGGCTAGCTGGCGCCCCTAGTGATAACTGTGAGGTTACCCCCACCTCTGTCACCGTGGACTTAACTTCCTCTCAAGCCTGTGAGCTGAACCCACTGCACCGTATGATTTATTTCTTGCAATTCCCATCGTAACTTTTATCTCTGCCGTATGATTCGTTTCTTGCAATTCCCATTGAAACGTTCATCTCTGCTGTATGATTCGTTTCTTGCAATTTCCATCGAAACTTTTATCTCTGCCGTATGATTCGTTTCTTGCAATTTCCATCGAAACTTTTATCTCTGCCGTATGATTCGTTTCTTGCAATTCCCATCGACGAGTGGTCGAAAATTCAACCTAAATTATAATTTATCGAACGTTAACTTTACTTCAAAGAAAAGATCGTCTACATATTGCGTTCAGTTCATGACTGAAGTGCATTTAGTAAGGTCGCTTGTGGGTTTTCACTGGGAACGCGGGCAAAGTGCCTTTTATCCTGGGGGCGCCTCGCTTTTGAGTCCCAGTGGGAGAGGGTTAGTCCGTCATGTCCCGGGGCTTAAAAATTTTCCCACTTTCCCTTTCCGTCACATGGAGATCTACCAAATTAACCCCTTTGGGTTCGGTGTGGCTAAGAGGTATGGCGCCCGCTTCTAATTCTGCAGGTATCGGTTCAGTTCTCAGTCCAGGGAATATAATTGATGGAATTTATTTTTAGAACCTGTGGTTCCTAATGATGTCATACTCCCTCCTGATCTCGTGGGTAGTGAGATCTCGTGGGTAGTGAGATCAGATGCTTAGCCTTCTCGGATAAGGGCGAAAAAATAGGAGGTCCGTGTGCAAGATGTGCACGTTAAAAATCCCTCGGCAGTTGGCAATCGTAAACAGTAGGCCACACGGCCGCTGCCCTGGCAAAATTTAAAAATGAGGAAACCTACCCACCATAAAAAATATTTATAGAATGTGTGATTCCTGTATACACACATTAGGATCCTCGCCGGTGCTACTGAGTTTGTGCACTGTGCTTAAATCCTCTTTGTCTGATCTAAGGGAGGAGATCCGGGCACTGAAGGAGTTGTTCGTAAGATGTTCCTTAAAAACAAACCAAACTCTTTTAATCTATCGGTAGATCACGACCGACCGATTGCCGAGCCTTGGGTTGAATGAGCAGAAATGTGAGAAAATGTGACAGCCCAAGTTATCTTGTTTTTGTTAAACAGTTTTTCAAAACGAAAAGAAGAAGAAGAAAAGATAAATGGAAAGCCAGATGTCAGCTTGCCCCGGGTCATTCCCGGGGATCGCTGAGGAAAGAAAAGAACTACGGATGTCCCAGGTATGCTGTAGTAAGAGGCGATTAATAGGAGATTCCGTTCTGGAAAAATATATATGAAGCTGAGCCAATGTCATATAGAATGTACGTAGTAGATAATTTTAAAAACAATAATTTAAAAAAAAACTTCACACACACACTAAAATAAGAGGTAGGGGAAAGGGGGAAGCACAAAATGAAGTAGTCCTTACCTCTTCCGCTTCCATTCTGTCTCGCTCAGCTCGCTCCTGTGCCTTTCTGCGCTCTTCTTCTTCCTCCTGTGCACAAAGAAATTCCATAATACATTATCACTTGGTTACAAATACCATTTAGACATTATGAGTTTGTTACAGATACCATTTAGTTACTACCTCTATATTACAAATACAACTGAGTTATTATCACAGTGTTACTTATACCGTTTAGACTAAAGCAAAACAGAGATAAGTGTCGATGTATAACTACATGTGGCGATACCAGACAAAACGAAAGAGCTGACGTTGGAAAACTGCTGAAGTGATAACATTATATATATATATATATATATATGATGCTGAATGTGAAAGATCTTTCTCCGTGTTGACAAAGAGACATACTGATTGCAAAAAATATATTTAATGATGACTCGGTCACACCATGTTTACAGTGTAAAAAAAACTCAGATATTTGTTGTTAGGGTTTAAAAACAAGTGAAGACTTACTTAAAAAGATAAAGGCGCATGCCTCAATTAAAATGCAGCCCACTGATTGAAAACGTTTTTACACGAAGTAAACTCTTTTGGTATACTGTTTCGGTCTTTTTCTGTCTTCGAATGGGTTTATAATTTGTTATAATTCGGCGTCTGTGGCCTAATGGATATGAACGCAGTTTCATAATCCAGATATACCAGGTTCGAAACCTGCTGCAGGCGGTTTGGTAGCAGATCGCTTTGTGTGGATTTTTAACAATGGTATAAGCGCCGTACCGTTCAGAAAGCAATGGCAAACTACTGAATGAAAAAAATTGCCTAGAAAAATCACAAACAGCCAATAAAAGCTGGGGTTGATTGCCACGTCCTGTAAAGGATAAGCAACTAACTTTTTATACAGGGTTTTCACCTTCGGGGATTGACATGCATCTTATTTACCTATATTTATTTACTTATTCACTTTGCTACGATGTTACGTTCCACCGAGGTTCATGCTCGACACCTGATACCTCAGAGAATGCAGCAAACACAAAATAACAGCTTACAACTGCGAATGTCTACACATCTTGAATTGAATCGCAACTATTGTAGATGTTTAAGTTTTTAACAACGCACCCCGAGAACTCACAATGCTCCACAGTGCAACTATTTAGACAACGTGTATAGTTATGTGACCGCTAAGTTCACCGTCAGCTCCCACAATACAGATAAAAAGCCCGGCCTGCAGTGATGTAATGATCCGTACCGAAGTTTGAATGCAAATTTTCTTGGCTTACCTTCCCAGAAGTCGTAATTTTTTTTTTTTAGTTACATCAGAGGCGCTGCAGCTCTGGGGATTCTCATGTAACACAACAACGCAAGCTCTTATAGAAAGGTTAATGCTATTCTCGGTACCTGTTAGCGCTAGTCACGAACCAACCCGGTGAGTTAACAACAATAGTTTAAAACAAAATACACCTAAATAAAAGCGATCGTTCTTCTTCTTCTTCTTCGTTCGTCCTGAAAAGGACGTTGGTTGCGTTGTGTGCGTTTACAGTGAAGCTGCGATATTTGTGCCTTTCGGCCGACACATCCGACTTCAGCACGGCATTTTTGGGACCGGGTTAGCCTTCCCTCTTCGATCCCTACTCACTCAGCCAGACTGCAGTGATGCAGCCTGTTTCCAGGACCACCACTTGGAGGTGGAGTAGGGTCTTGGTCAGCTCTGGTTCGCTGACCCTGACGCATGCAGTCTAGCTATGGGTCGCTAACTGCATTTCTCACTGTTGACGCGTCTTAGGTCCCAGTTCTACAAGAGCCACAAGTATGAAACAGACAAGGGTTCATTCAGTTAGGCTTCTATCGGGGTTAAAAAAAGGTTGTCACATAGCAGATACTGCAGTAGGGGAGTGAAATGTTAGAGACTTCACCATACTAGGTCCAGCATCGAGAGGTGGAGTGACCAGTTCCCGTCTTCGCTGCCTTTTCCTTTCCTAACTCAAAGAAGAGTCATGTACCCATTTACAGCTGGGTAGACTGGAGCATGTCAATACCGTGATTCGAACCCGGCATCTTTGCTTGCTGCGAGAGACCAGTGCTCTAACCACTCTGCCAATCGGACTAAAGAATTAAAAAGATGGAAATAATACACTGAAACATAACTACAATATTTTGATAAACTTATTTGAAAAAATAAATCATATAGTATAGTTAGTTATGAATTAGCGTCAGATGAGAGCCAGATAAAAGGTCTGTTTAATTTTGAAAATAATTCCACTATAACCAATGAACCTCGCATTTTGGTTGTAGATGACGTGGCTCACTGAACAGTACTAAGTTCTTACTAACAATAGCACACACCAAAGAAAATGGACGCACAGTCTTCTATCTGTAACACAAAAAACAAACAAACAAATCCCGCGAGAACAAAGG